>DVQM01001600.1:0-11647 GCA_018231645.1 Heliconius ricini | reverse complement strand
CACCCCCCGGCACCCCCCTGGCGCCCTGCGCCCGGTCGCGGACGTAGCCAAAAATGTGCTCTCCCTCGACCGACCAACATTCCTGGCAAGTTCATCATTGACAAACGATTTTCCTGAACTTAAGGTGCTTTTCCATTAAAATTATAATATTCCTTGATTTGCTCGTAGTTTCACGCATCTCTATAAAACGTTGTAAGTAACGAGAACCTAGAACTCGACACTCCGTTCACATCGGCCCTCTCTTAAAAATATGTGATTATTATTGACGGCTAGCCGCTAGCAAAATTTAGAGCGTGTATGATACAAGAGCTCGTAAAAGCTTTCGAAGGCTGTCGCGATATTGAATCATCAGGGATCGTCGGAGTCGGGGCCAGTCAACCGTCAGACGGCCGGGCCGCCCCGCTTGCGAGCACACCTGACAATACGTTTAATGAAACAAATGGTTTACAACATTGTCCTTAATTTGCAGCACTTGGATTATACTAAAATTAAAAAATAAATAAGTAGTATAAAGCAATTCATTTTTTATTTATCGAATATATATAAGTATACATAGTTCCTTTGTGTATGAAGCCTTTATTATGTACCTTAATAAAGCATCATTTAATTAGCAAGTAGGTCTACGTACTCATAGTTATACAAACGTAATGGAAGCTATATTTAAATGAGTATATAAATAGAAATTGTTCATTGTCCGCACTGTTTCATACTCTCACATAAATTAAACTCATTGATTTATAATAAGTCTTAATTTCCATGATTGCAGCTAACCACACCACAATATGATTACAAAGTTAAATCATTTTATTCAAAATAACAAATATTCGGTCACCCAAAGTATAGACCCCTTTACGCCGCTTGTTGCCGCCGGGCTCGTGTGCGGAAGTGAGTCAATGTGTACTAGGAAACGTGATTCATAGTTCCGGATGAGCACAGTAGATCTCGACTAGCTCCTCGCGCCATATTCCTTGGACGATAACGACTACATTACACAAGAGAGTAAATATTTCGGATAATTACAATGAATAAGCGGTTAAGAAGTTGGCGCCGCAAGTCGGTTGCTACAAAAACTTCGTGGGAGAGCGGCGTCGTGTGTCATCGCGTGTAGCGCTGTGCGTGATTACAGTCATCGGTCAGAGAATCTGTGATCGGAATATATGCTTCGATGATTGTATTAATAATTATAACAGGTTATCGGAAACATGGTCTCATTTGGCAAGATGAGTTCTATTAATGTTCTACTTTATATGTAGATGTTATAAGAAACACGTTGCATTGCTGAATTTATCTCAAGTTTAGGACAAGATCAAGCGTTTTCACGTAATAAAATTGTCTCTAAAAAATATTACAAATTAGAGGACGAATTATCTACACAACTTGGATACGACTAAAAAAGCAATGTCCAAATGTAGTAATGTGTGAATGAAGTCAACTATGTTTAAAGTTCATTACGTATAAGTTAATAATACATCGTCGTATTTTCCTGTTAAGCGAGGCTCACATCTGTTGGCCGACAACAAGCAATATAAATAATACCAACCCGGCTATTGGTGAGCGCGCATGGGCGCCACTCCCATCACCCGTGACCTCTTGCCGAGGATACCAAATGTCACACTAAAAAAAACATACATTTATTTTTTTAACTGGCTCAAAGCGGACTCATAAGCACATGTTTATTTTTTCTAGCTTCAACATAATATACACCTAGCAGGTGAGAGAAGTCAGTGTAGAGATACTTCACTTTCCGTCTAAATTTGTGACAGCGTCGTGATAGTTAGCGCGTGACGTGTGACGTGTGTTTGTGTGTGTATAGTTTACGTTACGTTTTAACTTACCAGAGTGCAGCAATAAAACAACTCATTACCCCGAGCTGAGATCGACCCTATAATGATCACTTTTATAGTCAATCAATACAACACTGCACCGCAATGGCGTTAATAAAGATATGCAAAATTAAAACACATATTTCATTAACAAGTTCCACAGACTTCACTCGTACAGATGTCTCGGATAAACGTGATCTGATTAAACATAGATCATAGAACCAGAACGTCGCCAGATAATAATATGTTGGTATTGTTCGTTGTTAAATATTCCGGGGAGAGACCGCGATCTTCTCAAGACATTTGCATATCGATGACGGCTACTTAAGTTGTAGTGACAAAAAAATATTCAGATTAAATTTTCATATCTTCGCTCTGGCACAACGCAAAGCGCGGCGTTGATGCGGCGTAGTAAACAGAATGTTTTAGCACTAGGTTCCCTCTGCCTAATTTGCTATGTGCAAGATAGAGCGTGAAGCTAAGGCGAAAGAAACACAAGCAAAAAAATCAACAAAAGACATAGAGTAAAAAAATAAAATCTTTAAAACATGAATGCAAAATAGTGAACTATGAATTGCACTGATTTAGTTGTTCATTATTTTTTTTAAAGAATATTGCTATTGTTGAATACATACACAGTACAGTAAAAACTCAAATACCATCCACATTATCTGGTTATTGTGCAGTTCCGTAGACCTTTCCTTCCACACAACTGTGGAGGCCAGGAGTCACGACTCTTGTTCGGTGTCACCTGATGGTGTCGTAACACCACGTACCGAATCTATAAATTTTCACTTTTCAGATTTTGTCCTTTATCTTTATTGTAAGTTTTCATTTTGTGTCAATTTTATAGCTTTAAATCCACGAGAAGAACCCTATAGGTTTTGGTAACGCTGCGAATTTATACAAACATACTCGTATCTTTTGTTTGTGAGGAATTAGAAGCTTGATTTTATTCTGTACTCCAAGGGAACATAGACCTCAATATATTGATTTCAGTTTGATACCTCCACGTAATCTCAAGACAAATGCTCCTGACAGACGGTCAGATGAATAACAAAATATTCCTATAAGGGTTCCGTTTTAATCTTTTGAGGTACGCAACACTAAAAAGACACAATTACGATCTTTTCTGTAAATATTGACAACCTGTCAATTTTTATCCTATAAATAATCAAAAAAGCATATAAAGCCAAAAATGATTATATTTTAAATCGGGCAAACACTGTCACAGTTACACAAAAAATATATATAATAGATTTAACAATATCACAAATATTGATGAAAAACCAACAAGTACTTGGTATATGCACCATAAATAATAATGCATAAAATGAATTATGTGATTTCGTCAAGTTTAACAATAACGTTGATCTCACTTGACACGGGCGCGCCCGGGGGTGGGGGAGAGGACCCTGGATGCTCGCGTTCTTCGACAGCTTTGCCCCTACTACGACAAGTAGCTTTTCATTTTGTTATTTTCATGTTTAATCAATGTTTTAGTGAAATTATATATGGTTTCGAATATTCTGTAACAATAATTAACAAAAATGGAATAATATAACATTTATTTTAAAAAAATTTGAGGACTACGATGACTTTTTATAATACTTAAAAATACTTCCATGAACATGACATGTTTGGATTCATACAAAACTATATAGATATATTAAAAATAATAAAAAATACTGAAACGTTTCTTGTACAGGAAATAGTATAATAGTAAAAATAATATAAATAAAACACTTTCCATTAGCGGGGACTGAATCCACGTCCATCGCGTCCACTACTGCGTCATTTACAATAATGTTTGATACAAAAATTATAATTATCTTCATTTGGTACATCATATTTGTAAAAAAATGTTTTATACGTATCTCTATTTAATATATTTTTTATAAAATCGTCACACGACAATAAGTAAGGGCGTCGCAGGCGCGCGCCTCACAGCGGGTGAGCATTAGCAAGTCAATGCGGTTCAGCTCGACCTCATAACCGAGGTCCTGGGCGCGCGGATCAAGACACTCCATCAAGCTTACTGAGCTTACGTTATGTTCAGGATATTTTAATAGATACTTACATATTTTAATTATGGACATACAGCCTATTAATATTTAAATTTAGTTTAAATGCTAAATCCATCGTGGCACAGTGGGAAAGCGACCGTAAACTTATAATATTTAAAAGGTATCTTCGAGGGAAAATCGGTTGTGATTTTGATGACCACATTTGAGGAAAATTATATTTTATCATTTTTCTTCCTTGGTAATAATGCAAATTACGGGTTCTGCCAGTGAACACGCCATATACCAAAACTGAGTAGATAGTTGTGAAAGGAGTGTCTACAAAATTAAGTTCTCAGATCCTACACTGGTACATGCAAAAGTATTTTTTGACTTCACGCTGTACATCGCACGTAGGAGAGTAGGCAGAGGGAACCTGGGACCTAGTTCTAAGACGCTACGTTCCCGTTACTATACTTCCGTCGCCTACTTGCAACGCTTGCCTCGTCATTCATTTTATAAATTCTATAACTTTCTTAAACGTTAACTTGAAGATGTTATTTATGAGCATATCTACGTGTGTTCTGCTATATTCAAAAAATCTGTTATTTTGGAATATGAAATATTCAGCACAAACTCCTAAGCTTAGTCGAGTAGCAGGTAGAAATAAACATAAACTAGATACCACGAGACCACGTGTCTGTAGTTTTCAATAAATATATTTAAAAAATAATATATATAATATAAAGTACGAGTCAGGCTGACAATTAAGTGATTGTAGGTCAACGCGTACAACTACACAAAACTACATAAAAGTTGAGAAACTTGAATTTCACTTTTAAGATTTTTTTCCTTTATATATTCTTATTTTTTCCTTTAGACGGAACTCTAAAAATAATATTTTAACATGAGTTAAGATATTAAGCTTTGACGGGGTTTGGGTTTCGCATTTGTAAAGCTTATAATTTTTTTAATTCAATAATGTCACTTCTTTCCTTTTTAATTAGATATTTGCCAATTAATGTTAAAAACATGAACATATTTGACTGACAGAGAATAATACAACGAATATTACTTCTACATTGAGTGAACTTATTATATGCACTACCACTAGTACATAATGCAAAATAGCATGTACATAGAGATAACTATCGACCATCTTACCTACAAAAGATGACGTGGGGGTGTTTTACTAAGCTTGAATAGGGAAAACGATAATAATAGTATATATCTTATCTTTCCTGGTTGTAGAGAGAGATACACGATCTCTATATTACTGTTATTTTGAATTTAATGAATAAAACGAAAAATAAAGCTACATGCAATTGTAACTTGCAAGTTTCAAAGCGGCAGAGTCTACTTTGATATACCTAAATACTCCTGTTCACGATTTTATGTGCAAATAAGACTCACCCAGTTACAACGTATGTACTAACAGTAGCTAGTTAACACTAACCTGTCGTCAGCGTATATATAGATATGATAGTCAGTTAGTTGCCGGTGTGACGACGACGACGAGCGCCGAGCAATGCACCGCGTGAGAACTGGGAACCGGCTTTCACATTCTCGTCCGCTGATTCATGTGGAATCCGGACCCGGCTGGGTGATGCTCTTTTTTTTCAGGAATATATTGACTACTAGCTCTGCCTGCCTGACTCCGTCTGAATGGAAAAGTGAATTTGAAGCGTTCTGTATAATTATGATTTGTCCCGGCAATATTTCCTAGAGTTTTAGCTTATTTAAAGTTTGCCAAGACGTAGTTCGCGCGTTTGTTACGTATTTTATCTTAAATTATCATATCAATTTTTATTCATCACCATATAAATGATTATTTTGCAGACAATATCTATACATACGAGAAGTATAGATATTATAAAATAAAACAATTATTTTATAGAATTTTTCTCTAACAAACTTTTTTTAATCACCTTTACGCTGTATCCGGCACACAGCAAGCTAGGCAAAGGGAACCTACTTCTAAGAAACTCCATTTCAGTGTTGAGTGGTGGAAATCAACACCGTCCTTTGCCTCGACACCAGAGGGGAAAAAAAGGAACTGTAAATTTTAGTAAATATTCCATTTCCTCGAGTGGTGACAAAAGCCACAACCAGTGACGCTAACAGCCACACTTTGTGCACCACGAATGGCCTCGACTAACAAACTTGATATAACTTTTTGATTTATGAACCTACTGAAATAAAGCAAGAAGTATTTTTTAAGGATTTAGGATTTAAATACAACAGACTGACAGAGAAGACGATAACTGTCGATAAATCACTCAAAAGTAAGAACCGGAACCCTTGTAGGATCACTTTATTGTCCCTTTATCAGCTTCTTTGCGTTCTTGTTTTATTTCAATAGGTTAAGGTAAAAAAAATCAATTGCATTAATTTCTTCATAAGTTTTTAGACTTCTAAATTGAATTTAGACATCTTTATTTGTATCCGTGAATATGAGACAGGTTTATTTTTGAGGATGCTTAGGTTTCGCCAACCTTGAGTTATATAACAGGAGGGCTACAGATGGGCGGAGCGAGGTGTGGCCCTCCTCAATGCCCCGCCTCGTGGCCTCCTCTTACAAATACAGTCTGTAGTACAATTGATGAGCTTCGCCTGGCTAAAAATATATTTATATAATATACATCATCCTACAAACATCCAAAACGTCCAATCCAATATCCTTCTCTAATCTACGAGCAACTATACCTATTTTTACATAATAATACTACCCTTCCTGTTTCCAATCCGGGCTCCGCCCTGGACACGGCGCAGTACCTGCACTTAATAAAGGCTGTGATGATATTCGATTAGGTATTGACAACTAGCACGTTAATCTATTTATCCTGCTGGACTTTTCGAACGCCTTCAATACTGTACTGTAGACTTGGATATTTTACTAGCCATAATTTTTTTCCTTAACAGCTACTGAATGCTTTTCTTCATACCTTCGCGGCCACAGATAAAGTATTATACTTGATGGTAGACAATCTTCCTTATTACCGCTGGGGTGCCTCAGGGCGGTGTGCTGTCCTGCTTATCATCTTCTTATCATCTTTACGCTGATTTCAAACGAATTTCTAGTGCGGCTGCTAGAATTAACTCCGGCCTTTATCTGGTGTAAATCATTTGGGCTTAAACCTAAATAAATCTCAGATATGTATTTTTAAAAAATATTTTGATAACAAATTTAAAGTTCAAGAAATTTACTTGTATCTTGTCACCCTTGACTCGGGCCACCGCGCTTCTTGGAAGCATCGCGAGCCGCGGCGGAACAGCGCGTTGGTAATTTATGGCGGCCGCAAATTGCGTCTCCATTTGCGATTGGGCCTCGTCTGTTCAATATATTTTAATATATTCAATTAATTCCTATACTTATCTAACTTTAAAATTTATTTGTAACAAATGGCCTTGTAATTTAGAATGACGTTTGATTTAGGCGATGTTGAACATGAGTCAGACGGAGGCGGTCTGACATGAAACGTGGGCTATAATAACGGCGCCTATATACATTACATACATTTTGATATGGGTTCTATTAACAAGAACTGCTCTAACTTTTCATATTTAATTGGCATTTGCCTGAGGTAATACCAATTGAAACCTTCAGTTGACTCCAGTAACTAATTTAAAGCGACGACTAGTTGTTTATGTGTTTAAATTCCAATTCCTTTTGCGCCAGATTCTCGTTGCATTGTATTGCTTTCTTACTAGAGCGAGAAAATTAAAATGATTTATAGTTCAGAGTGTGGGAATCGAACCCACGATGTGCCACGCTATCCTATATAGATACATTTTTGTACAATCTTTAAATATTTTTATGAGGCCGTAGTGACTTAGGGACTCTAGGAAGTAACTGTAACGTAACGGTTGTGGGTTCGATCCCCACTCAGGGAAATTAATTATTATTAATTAATATTTTTATTTCTTTGGAATGCCCGCAAAATGGGCAGCGGAGCGTCTTGATACTGGGTTTAGAAGTTTTATTTATTTAGATATTATAGCTCCATCTACAAGTAATAGAAACAATCATCGCGAGCTTATCGGGCTTTATGTACCATTCTATTAGATCAGAGAAGCCCCTAGATATCGCTACATTCGTTCAGATGAGGCGATACGGCGGGAGTGCGCACCCGTCGTGCATTGTGAGTGCGGGGGAATGAGGGCGTGGGTTATTAAACGATCAGAACATTTATATGTAAAACGAGAAGAGTCAACAAATACACTTAGTCAATTAGATTGTTTATTGTTTATTATGATGAACAATTTTAATTAAATGTTAAATTTAGAATAGCGTCAATGTAAAAAGAAAATATGTGAAGAAATAAAGAAATTGGTAACAATTATTTTTGTCCTATATAAACAAAAAATGTGGGTGAATAAAAAACAGTTTTAAAAAGAGCGGGGTAGGTATAGAATACAGTGAAAAGTTAAAAAGAATATTCGTGTCTCATTAACAAATAATAATCTAACTTTTTGTTGAATACATTTATATAGTTTTTCTATGTGAATATATTTAGTGTAATACATTAAGTCGCTTAAGCCACACAGCACGCCGCGCGCCCCGGGCCGTCCGGGAGTAATAAACTGAGGACCCGCTACGCAGTAGGCACACCCCGCAGGCACAGTGAGCCGGAGATCAGCCTGCATTGTGTTACGAATTTAAATGGATTCAAAGATTTACTCTAACGCAACTATTGATTATTACAAGTGTATGAGAAAATAATAATAAAATATACACTTTGGTTGCTTACACTGTATCCCGCATACAGGAGGGGGTAGAGTTGCCAGAGCGGAGAAATAAAAAAGTTCAAAATTGCCTTGAATGGAAAGCAATCACAACCATCGTTTCGCAACCACACACTGTCTCACTCTTCCAAGATGGCCTCAATATCTTGTAGATATTGAGGCATTAAACAAACTATTATTATTTTCTAAAATTAACAATATGTTTAATTTGTATGTAGAGTACGAGTAGTACTACAATATAGAAGAATAATTAAATCTGTTTATTTACGTACCTATGATTTTGTAGCTTTGTCCCGTTATTTTACTACAACTCCAGCAACTCCAGAATTCAGCGAAAAGTAGGGAACTGAGTGTCTTAACCCTAGGTTCCCACTGCCAACCTTACTGAGTACGATACAGGGATACAGCGTGAAGCTGATTATACTACAACGATAAGAAATGTTAAAATTTTAGTTTTAGTTGATGATGAAGAGGTACTTTCTACTAAACCACCCACAAAGAATTTATAATTTATCTAATAGCATTTCGTATTGTTTTTATTGTCGTTTACTAGTCGGTCAGTCAGGTCAGGGGTGTGATATTGTAAACGTCTTTCGTTTAATCCGCTAGGGGTGGTGACCCCGCCAGGGGGTCGAGCCTCAGCCGCTTCCGCCACAAGTCGGCTTCCGGTCTCGCATCCGGACGCATGAGCATCGCGGAAGTAAATTAATCTTAAAAAAGTAGAAAACTTAAATAAATTAAATCCCCACAAAGAAGTCCACCTTGTTTACTTACCTCTAAATAAACGTTACATAAAATGTTTTTTTAATACTATACCTTCTTGTACAATTATTAAACTACAAATCTGAGATTTTGACTTGTGTTTAAAAAATATTGCATTTAAAAAAAAAATATTTATAATATGAAAACAATGCGTTGTACCGCGCTCTGTGGAAGCAAAGGCACGGAATGTTGAAGTTATATTACGAGTATGTTGTGGTTGGCGAGCGAGCACCGACGCATACGGCAGTTGTATCACGGTTAGTTACTAATTTATAAGAAATTTTCTTTTAAGATTCTTTTTAAAAGCTTTTTTTGAAAGCTTTTTAAGTTTCACGCTTTAACCCGCAAACAGCAGTATTGGCAAGGAAGTATTAGTGTTAATACATTCCGTTTTTCACTTTCAAGCAAAGGCACAAGCGTGCGGATTTCAACGGGACAGAGTTTAAGAGTTTGAGGGTTCGATTTCCACTCGAAAAAGTGAAATATTTCATATTTTCCTTTCTTCGCTCTAGTAATAAGGCAAAAGGTTGTAGTTCCACAACACTACAAGTTGAAAGAAAAAGGAGAACAGAAATGTCCTAATGGAGATGAGTGTCTCAACATTAGGTTCCGAGGTTACGTCTGCCTACCTACAACGTATTCAGTGTAAAACTAAAAAAATATTTGTAGAATGTTGAAAAAGTTAGTAGTCTTTAATAAAAATATATAACATTGAACTGTGAACTTTTACTACGGTACGATAAACACCGAAATACTTGGTTAGATTTACAGTTGTTATCAACGACCACTCCACCTTCGAGTCATTGAGAGCAAACGATGGCTACGAAGAGATGTAGCATTGTCGTAGACAGTACGAAACTATATTATAGAAACCATTTGTCTCGTAAAATCGAATTGAATCGAATTTGTCATTTTGGAAATTACTTAAATTTATTAATTAAAATTTTATTTATTTTGAAGAAGTTTATAAATATATAAATATGTATTATTTCTTACTTTTTCTATTTAAATTGATAGTTAAGCCAGCCAGCTCATAAGAGCGGCTCGCGGGCTTACTCTGTATGCACAGTACACCAAATCAAATGGAATTAAATAATGTAAAACGTTGACACCTTCCGTGACATTGGGGCCATCCAACGTAAAGTATTTCCAACCGGTAGTTTTTGCGATCAGCGGGTTAAAACAAATAAAAATTTAATTAAACAAAATTTCGTCTCAAATTTTATTTATTTTATACATAAGTTAAAGTCATTGTAATCAAGAAACTACAACTACTTGACTGTCTGTGCAATTATCTCCCCTTTCACTTTGTTACAGAACCTTACGCGGCGTTGAGCGCGTGCGCCCGCGGCAGCGGCCAAGTGCAGCTGTGGCAGTTCCTGCTGGAAGAGCTGTCGTCTGGAGCGCCTGGGATTTGTTGGGAGGTAGGTAATTTAATTTAAAAATTTGCTTCACGCTGTATCCCGCACACAGCATGGTAGACAGAGGGTTAAGACACCTAGCGTTAAGACACTCCGTTCTCCATTTTCTGCCGACTGACTGGGAGGTAGGTCACAAGTTAAATTAGAATTAAATGCAATTAGCCAAGGAGGTGATTTTATCTATTGTTTGAAATTTCTTCAAGGTCCTATGAGGAGCGATAGAAAAATTATAACGTATAAAAAAATATGAAGCAAAAAATAAGCTCGTGTTTTTAGTTTGTAAAATTAAACCTATCGTTGTTATTTTTGCAAATTGACTTTGTCTTTGGAAATACAGTAGGTAATACAGTAGGCACGTTACCGAAACTATGCATGATAATTTGTCAAATAATGATAATTGGCTGTTCAAATAATGAAGTAAAATAGTGTTAAAGTGAATATTTTTTTGCGTCCAGGGTGCCTCCAGTGAGGGCGAGTTCCGCCTATCGGACCCGGACGAGGTGGCGCGCCGCTGGGGCCGCCGCAAGCAGAAGCCCAACATGAACTACGATAAACTCTCGCGCGCGCTCAGATATTACTACGATAAGAATATTATGAACAAGGTACGGTTTCGTTTTTACATCGAATGCATCTAATTCGCTTTATTTAAAATTATTATAAATATTTTAGTTAGTCTTTAGGATTCAGGAAAAAATCTAAATACTATACATTTGTGGTTAAATCAAGCAAAATTTAGTAGTAAAGCCGCTAGTTCAAGTAGGTATCACAGGAGTTTGAATGTGAGAAATTATATTTGAAATATTAAAATAAAACATTTTAATTCCAGGTGCACGGCAAGCGTTACGCGTACCGCTTCAACTGGGCGGGGCTGGCGGCAGCGTGCCAGGCGCAG
>DVQM01001599.1:0-11647 GCA_018231645.1 Heliconius ricini | reverse complement strand
CTAGGCTCCCTCTGCCTACCCTGCTGTGTGCGGGATATAGCGTGAAGCTAATAATTTAATTTAATCAAATGTTGTTAGAAAGACATCACTTACTCCTAGTTATAGCGAGTTATCCAAATAAACTACAATAAAATAAAAAAAAAAAAACTTCTTACCGTATACCGCATACAGCAGGATAGACAGAGAAAACCTAGTGTTAAGACACTCTGTTCTCCACTTTCCGCCGAATTCTGGAGTCATTGTGTGTTGAGTGGCGGAGTTCAACGTCGGTATAAGAAATAAAAATGTAATGAAATAATCTCAACATTTTCATTTTCTTCATTAATTCATTACCTCGAGTGAGAATCGAACCGACAACCGTCGCGTTATAATTAATACAAAATTTATTTATTTTCTATGCATAGCATTTCTACTTTATACGTTCCTTCTAAAACGACACCCTTATTCCTATTAAGTACACGTGTCCTCTGTAAAGATAAATCTGATTAGAGCAAGCGCTAAGCCCTTTGTGCTTTATAGAGAATATAAAATCGGCAATCGTTTGAAAGTGATTTATTATCGAGTTGTAATTGATTGCATCTTATTATGTTGTTTGTTGTAGATTTTAAATTTTACGATAAACGATCGGATACGAACAATGGATAGTAAAGGCTTAAACTGTGAAGTATGTTTTTGGTAATATATTTTAGTAAAATTTAAATTACCATTTCATATATTGATAACGAAAAGATTTGTAAAGTTTAAGCGTACAGAAGTTGAGAGGCAACTGTTGCAAATTGTTTTTTTTATATTTTTTTATAGTTTCACGCTCGTGCAAGAGGCGCATGCGCTTTTTTTTTGTATTTGTGGTTTTAAATATCTATTGGATTTCTTTTTGTTTCTTAATTCACTTTTTTAAAATAAATTATATTTTTATAAATAAATTACATAATATTTTTTCCACGTAATTTTTACTTATATTCTAATTGGAATTCAAATTATTTCTTATTCAAATAGACTACAAGCACTTTCAAATTGTCGAACAAACATAAAGCCACCAACGATTCCGAAGGCGGTTCAGCTGAGAAGAGCCTTTATTGCTTAATGCAATGGATGGTAGCTATCCTGCATGAAATTCAAATGAACTTAACTCAAAACTTTTGTATCTATCAAATATTCTTGAGGCCAGTTGGCTTAAGGCACAAAGTATGACCGAAAATCGACTAGTTATGGGTTCGATACCCGAGGAACTAAAATGTTTATTATAAATAAACATTTTAGTTCCTCATTTTCATTTCTTCGCTCTGGTGTCGAGGCAAAGCGCGGAGTTCCGCCACTCAACACGTTAACATACAGACAGACAGTAATATAAAAAATAAATATTGCATATTGCAATTCAATATAACATAAACAAGAATCAATATATAATATATACTTGTGTATATACTTTTAAAAAATATATAAAAAAAATATAACGTTTGTTAATTTAATATTTAGGCATATCTATACCGTCGTTAAAGCAGCAAAGGCAGTGAAAATTAAACAGGTTATTAGTTGAAAATTACCGCTGTTGGGATAAAATGTCGCCGGTAATAAAGCCTGAATGCGAGATGTAATGTTACTAGATGAGATTTTTATTTTTAGCAAGCTTCAAACTGTATTAACCTTTCCTAGGGAACCTAGTTTTAAGACACTCCACCTCGCATGGAACTCCACCTCGAAACGGAGCGAGCAAATAAAAATATTGTAATGAATTTCACTGAAGGATAGAAAATAGAAATCGAACCTATATTTTTTTTTGTTTTAATCATGTAACCTTAGAAATTATTTATTATATTAATTTTATGTACCTAAATCTCTCTCTTCAAATTAATTTTTTAATTGATCGGAAATCCAATTATTTTATTTCAGCTTCACGCGGCTCACTGGCGGAACTCAACATCGCAAGCTAATTAATAATATCATTATTATTATTAAGTTTGTATTACATTCTAGAGAACATGCAATATTGTTAAGTATCTAAGCATTTTAATATAATGACCCCGATCTGTGAAGCAGCACAGTTACCTAATATTTAAATGTAATCTGCCTCTAACATAAACAAATATGTCGGTTTCCACAATTATGTCATGTAAATTGTATTTAATTGAATATCAATTTCAAATTGACCTTTAAAAGTCAATCATATTAGGTAAGTCAAGTCAATAAGTTATAAAGTTAGTTGTCAATCTATTGTACAATTTATTGTTATAATTTGAGAATTAATGCAATTAATTTTTTATGCATTATACGTCACCTATAGACAAATTAATTAAAAGAAAATAACTAATTTTATATTACATTTCTATTATCTTCGTTTGTGTAAATGTCATAACAATACACTTAGACTGAGATCCCAAGGCCCCCCAATTTTTTATGCTTTGCTTTGCTAAAATGGGGGCCTCATTTTAGCAAAGCAAAGCATAAAAAATTTCTTATGCGTACTTACTATTTGGTATTAAATGAACAAAATGATGTATTTTATTATATAATACCAACTAAAAATAGATAACGAAAGCCAAAAATAATATAAATGCTTGTTACCTATTATTTATAAATTAAAATACTATACTGTCACTTTCAGTCAGATATTTTCTACGTTCCACAGTATATAGGGTATCATGGGGGCTAAATCGCCGCCCATCGGGGGAGCACCGAGGGCCGCCTTAATTACCGCCGCTTTTATAGTTTTAATGAGTTCATTTCGGACCCGGACTAACAAGCGAATACCTATTTAAACCAATTTTGAAATTAATATTCTGAGGGACGTTCGCGTTTGTCGATATTGTAGAATATAATTGTTTGTTGTAATGTTAAATTTGATTGTATTTTTAGCTTTAGACTTTACGTATATATTGGGTATGCAAAGAGAACCTAGTGTTAGGACATTCAATTCTCCAAATTTCGAGATATTGCGCGTTGAAAAGCGGAATTCAACACCATATTTTATCTTATTACCAGAGCGAGCAAATGAATTTGTAAGCAATGAAATTGTAACATTTACAGTCAGACTTTGAGCCGCTGGGCCATGACGTCCTAAATTATTGTATTTATTTTTAAATATCACGTTATTCCTGCACTTTGCCTGGATATCACGTAAGAATCTATCACTGTTTGTTATTTTCGCTTTGGTATTCTATCTCGTTTTATTATTCCGTTTCATTCTAAGTGATTATTGAAGTGTAAAATGTCCAATATAATTTAAAGTGAAACTAAAGCTACATTATCTTCAAAGTATTTTAGACAGAATGCTACCTAAGTAACAAAACACTTAAATAATTAGATATTTCTAATATATATAATATATCTTTGTAGCGCGTCATACCGTCTGACGGTGTATACAATGATTGTTAGTTCGATCCCCTTCGGAGAAATGTATTTTATTTCCCTCATTTGACAAGACATAGCGTGGCGTTGAATTCCGCTACCCAAAACTCAATAACTTAAATCTGCGCGGGAAGTAGAAAAAAGAGAATCTGGATACTGGGACTATTCACTCTCCGACTATTCTGCAATACGGGAAAAATCTTCAGCTGCTTTTTTGTATATAATATTTAAGGCTTGATTCGTCCTGTTGATTTTTTTATCTATTTAGTACAGATTTTTTACTTTATTTATTTCCCAACCCTATTATGTTTATCAGTACGCTAGCGGTCTCTTCGACTATTTTGTCGATATTAATTAAAAAGGGGTCTGTACAAGTTAATATTAAAGAAAATTAAGCAATCTCCGCCCGCCAAGTTTCTAATGAATTTTCGCTTAACAAGAGCTGCCTTATGAAATAACTTTCTGACGAGTTGTTTTGTTTATGCAGCGTTTTCGTTTAATTAAAGGATATTTTTCTTATATAACGTGATGATTTTTACTAAAATATTGGCATTTAAGGGATTATGTTCTAATATTACGCGTTTCTAGAAATACTTCGACAATAGCAAAATCAATTAAATGTCAATAAGGGAATTTTTCAATTAACTCTTGCATGCAATATATCGAAATTCCTTACAAAAAATGATGTATGATTTTTCTACTCTTATTATTGATTTGATTCTCTCTAAAAATAGTATTTAAAGCTATTTATCTCTACTATTCCCTTTAAATATATAGAGTATGAGATATACGAGCCTTATGTTATACCTAACGTGTCAAATACCTACTTGAAATCCCATATCTAATCATAACAAAGTTATAATATATATACGTACAGAGACATACATAAGAAACCATTAGCTCAAGAAACTTTGGAGCACTTCAACAGGAGGAAGGGGACAAGGGTGGGCAATCGTCACACAATTATCGCCCTATTAAGTAGTTTAGAGGCGTTGAAGATATGGCCTGCTGGGGACCACTAAAATGTACGTTATGAGGTGTAATAAAAAGCAGCTACGCTTACCGATAGCTTGTTGAATGTTAATATTTATATTGAGCATTTTTATTTAGAGGCTATCGTGCATTTTTATTTAGAGGCTATCGTGGTCGCGACTATTGGTGCGCGAGTTCGCACTTGACCGATTTTTTTCCTGTGCTGCAACTCTTTGCTATTTTTAACACGAACAGAAATAGAAATACTATTTACGTAGCATAGATATTTTTTCAACTATTTAGTTGAAAAAATAACTATACTACGTCGAAGATTTCCTTGAACATTTTTTTTATGGAAAAGATATAGCAAACGAGCGTACAACTGTGTTTTTTTTATTAAAAGCATACTTTTCAGTATGGAGACAATTAAGTACTAACGTTTATTTATATAAATAAAACACAGACGACAAACAAAACCAGTTCCATTTAAAAAAATTACCACCTTAAGTTATTTGTATAAAACTATTTCCCTATAAGGTTTACATCTCCTATTATCCTATAAAAGCAGAGCCAATAAATTTTAAAGACCTTACAAAGCCAGCGTTTAAGGATACGATCTCTTTTTTCTTACCCCGTTTAAATCGTAAAAATTCTTCACATTTCTACTTACAAGCCATTTTAAATCAATATTTAAATGAAAATAAAAAGATCTCAGGAGCAAATGAAGTTATAACAATGGAACTACGTTTAACCGAGAAACGGAACATAACTTACGTAGAACTAAAGTAAATTAAACTTTATTATATTGTCAGTAAAGTTTATTGTTGATTAATATAAAATTACAAAATTTTGTATGGAAATCGGTTTTGCATATCAGTATCTTTTTGTAATTCACTAGAATCTTTAAAAGTCGTGATAGCCAATTGGTGAGAGTACGAAGTTTCGTGCTTTAGCTTTACATCTGAATTGGAAGTACGGAATATATTATATTGAAAAAGACAAAAATGATTAACGGTTTATTTACTAATCTACATTAATAGGTCAACAATAATAATACAAGTAGCACACTCTGATAAAATTCTCTGTGACTAATACTGGTACTCTAAAAGCGGGATCTTATCCGCTAATTACATAACTCAACGTTTTTAAATTCTTTGAAAACGACTTTAAAGCAAATAAACAATTTAAATTATGATTCTAGACGTGGCTCTAAGCGCGACGGTTGTGGATTCGATTCCTTATCGAATCTTTAAGTTGTTTTTATTTCTCCGCTCTGTAAGCGTAAAAACGGCAATGATTTCCGCCATTTAACTACAATCAATGCCTTTTGAAACAAGGTAGAAAGCAGGAAACGGAGTGTCTCAACACTAAGTAACTTTTCTTTCTATATATATATCAGCTTCACGCTGTATCCCGCACACAGCAGGGTAGGCAGAGGGAACCTAGTGTTAAGACACTCTATTCGCCACTTTCTGCCGAATTCTGGCATTGCGTGTTGAGTGGCAGAACTCAACGCCGCAACTTTTCTTTCTGTTCATTAAATCCTAATGAAAAACGCAAGGTCATTCATTAAGTACATTGCAGTGTTTCTAAAGCTAGCTACGTTAGCCACTTGGTGTCCCGGCGAGCATAAATTGCGGCCCAATTGGCTTCCCGCAGTTAGAATCACTACACATTCACTTATCAGAATATTGCCCTGTAATTTGTGTTTACTTTATATACGTAGGTATAGAATTTTGTTTTGCAGTTATTGCTAATTAATGGATAAATAAAATGTGTTTTCAAAATTAAAGTCACAAACTATTTATAAATCTAATTGGATTTATAAATATTTTAATAATTTGTTTTCAGCTTCACGCTTTACCTAGTGCTTTGACATTCCGTTCTCTTTAAGAAACTTTCGTTACTAATTCTTTACCGAATACTGGTGACATTGTGTGTCGAGTGGCGAATGGTGAAACACAACGCCGCGCATCGCGCCTCGTTACCAAAATATTACACGTTGCATTACATACTGCTCATACCCATGTTTCAGACTGGCCTCTTTTAAATTATTTTATATTCGTTTTTTAAATTTTATCTATCCTAAAAGATAAGAATGGAAAACCAAAACTTTACCGACTACACCATTAGCCACCTCTATAATATAAACATAAATGTTATAAACTGTGACTATCGTGGCACAGTGGTACAACTTCCGATTGTAAATTTATTCGATTTCTACTCGGGAAAACGAATTATTTATGTTGAGTTCCTTCATTGAACACAAGGCCTCTAAAATTAGCTTTGTCTTGTTTAATCTTTAACCAAATATGAATACTAGGTTTACTCTGCCCGGCTTTGTGTAAGACACAGTGTAAAGCTAAAATATCATAAAAAAATACACAATTCCAATAAAATTATAAAATTATAAAGAATACCTATACTTTAACAGCATAATATAACCAATATTAGCCACTCGGTGTCCCGGTGAGCAAAAATTGCCACTCAATTGGCCTCCCACCGCCTTAATCGCTACACTTTATTCGGTCATACAGCTTTGGGTAATTTGCACGTTCACCCAATGACATTTAGGTTTTGTGCTTATCAAAGCTTACACGTTATGTCAAATGATTGTATTATTTTTTTTTGATTGCAAGATAATATATTGTCATTTGTATTTTTTTTAAATCGTCGTCCTTGAGTATAGATTTTTAACATGTACATGTCTCTGCAAGAAGATAAACAAGGAGTAACAATGATAACGACTATATTAATATTTTGGACGTTTGACATTTGTTTTTTAATTAAATAAACATTTTTGACAGATGGATAAGTGCATGTTATTTGTGGGTTTTAATTTGACTATAGGAAATTTATGAAAGGTGAAAACAACTTTCCGTGAACGGATCACACGGGATTTTGCTGGATTTGTCACAATTTTCCCTGAAAATGCTGTATTAAAATTTTACATTTCTGTCGGTTTCTTGTTATATTTAGTTATATTTACTGAATTACAAAATTATTTGACTTAAGAATATTTATAGATTGTTTTTGTTTTTTTTTTTTTTCATTTTATACAATAAAGAATATATGAAATCTTTCATTTTAATTTTTAATATGAAAGATAAACTATCCAGCAAAGAGATTGAGGTTACCCCAAATTGAACAACAACATTACCACACGAGCTGACCGTAGAGTAGTGGATCAACAATATTTTATTAACCGTCAATGGACCTATAATAACTGTTTAATAGTCATCAATTTATTCTATACAAACTAATATTTGAAAACTTGAAAGGTTCTAATACATATTGAACCTTATAATAAGGTTTTAAGGATATAATATTAAATGATTTAAATCTATTTAAGTTAAGGCCACAAAAGGCATATCGAAACGCGTGCCATGATTCGGCGTATTCTTAAGACCACCACTGATAGTTGATCAGTGATGCCTTAATGATATAATGTGAATATCGATATGAGTTGAAGTAATTAATAAGTTGAGGAATTGATTTTTATAGTAAAAAAATGTGTTAGTTATTTGTTTAGGATTGTTTTGTAGGGTTTTTTTTAATTTTTAGTATTATTTTTTTGCACACAGCAGAGTAGGCAGAGGGTATCTTGTGTTAAGACATCCAGACAATTCTAGAGGTATCGACACCAGAGCGAAGAACATGGAAATATTAATTATTTCGTTTGTTCGAGTGGGTATCGAAACCACATCCTATCACGTTTACAGTCACATTTTGTGCCCCTTCGCCTCGACTGGCCTGAGCACAATAGTAATAAAATAAAAATATATAATTTTTTTAGCTTCACGCTGTGCACATAGCAGAGCGTAGGCAGAGGGAACTTAGAGTTAAGACACTTTACTCCCATTAGAACAATTCCGTTCCCTACTTACCGCTAATTTTCTGAAGCATTACGTGTTACATGTTTGGCATCAATATATCAAAACATATTACGTATATAAAAAAAAATATATTAAAAGTAAGATAAATTTGTAGTTACTTCCAATTTTAGTGAATTGACTTTCTTGAATATCGTCAAATGAAACGTCACTCGTGGTTGTAGTCTCGTGGTCACTGAGCGCCTTGTAGGTACAATCAGCGCACATTCAATATTCTTTGTGGTCCCGTGATTTATTGATTGCGTCTCTGTCAACACGACGCTGACGCTTGACACTTTGTACTTTTTGGAAATGGCATACAGGGTGCCTGTGGTATATTTTACTACATTTTAATTTTTTCCAACATAACTGTATTTGGAGTAGTTTTTTTTGATAAAACTGATGTATCTATATAACTACATACCGAACTATAAAAGTTTAGCATGTAGTTGAGAATCAAACAATCGTGGTGCAGCGGCACGAAGTGTGACTGTAAAATCGACTGGTTGTGGGTTCAATCCCCACTCGAGGAGATGGAATATTTACTTAAATGTATATTTCCATTTGTTCGCTCTGATGTCGAGGCAAACATGGCGTTGAGTTCTGCCACTTAACACATTCACACTTAATGCCTCCAGAATTCGGCAGAAAGTGTGGAACGGAAAGTCTTAACACTAGGCTCCCTCTGCGTACCCTGTTGTGTGCGGGTTACAGCGTGAAGCTGATTTAATTTTCGATTTTAATTTAGTATGTAGTAAATTCATCTAAAAAAATATTAACAAAATTAAGTTTGCATTATTAGTATATTACGCATATTACTTATTACTATATTACAAATAATAAAATATTGTTAACAAAATCGACTACCGAAGATTTACTAGACAAATGTAGATTTTCTTTAGTTCAATTTTACGTAATTTTACAGATATCATTTCCACAAAGACCTCTAATCTACAATCACTCGATTCAATACTTCATTTGATCCGAATTTTTATCGATATATAATAAAAGCCGATTATGAATCACATCACTCGTTAAGTGTATTTAGTGTACAAATGGTTGAGCTTGTCGGTCTGCCTTTGCGTTTGATTGAGACTTTTGCTGAATAGTCCTTTGTACGCCGCATTTATATCATAAGTATGCAATATAAAATATTGGTTACTCATAACTTATAGGAGATATAATATTGTTAAAATTACTGTGTAATATTGTTGGGGAACATGGGATTATAATTAATAATGACAAAAATATTTTTTGCTGTCGTAATGCTCTTGGGATGTCTCTAATATAATGGCGGTAGAGGTGGTATGGTGGTAGGTAAGTAGAGGCCACAAACGTAATTTATCAGTGTACAGCCGCAGTTAAAAAGTTACGTTGGAGATTAAATTATTTGCATTTCCGGAAAGGGAATATCTCTTAAGATACCTTATCATGCGGAAAAAATCACAGAACTATCTTTTAATACTTGTCTTTTTTATCATTAGGGTTAGGTTATTTAAATATGTATATTAAAATAAATAAAAAAGCAACCAATAACTAGTAGGAGTCTATTCATATTTAAATAATTATTTAAATAATGCATTTTTTTTATTTATATATATTTCATTTAACATAATTGTTTAACCGTTGCTTCTGTTAACGACGATCAATGAGAAAAAATACATATTGAAAAAAATATATTACACTAAGTTAATTAAATCAAATTATTGCTTAATAAAGCGTTGTGAAATTCTTATTTAATATATTGTTTTTATTTAAGATTATTTACTCAGTTATTATTATAAGTTAAATTTTTAAGAACCTAACAGTGAGACACTCCGTTCCGACTTTCCGCGCAAAATTTAAGACATTGGATTGAGTGTTTAACGCCGCGCTATATCCACCAGAGTAAGGAAATTAATATTTGTGCTTATATAATCATTCCCCCAAATCAAGTCTACATCCATCATACATGTGTATGCAATCGGACGTTATTCAACAGCGCCACGACGACTTAAATATCTTATTAATCAAAACATGATAATATTGCAATGTAAGATGTACCTGAGGGCGGAAATGGAATTAAAGTCATGAGAATATTTTTTTGTAACCCAAATTTTAAATACCTGTAAGATTATTTTACAAATACTCGTCAGATTTTGACAAATCCATCATTTTAAGGTTAAAATTTGTCTACCATTGTGTGGAATCTGCAATGGATCTTTTGTAATTTGGCGGATAATGTAAAAATGATTGACTTCTCATTGTTGAAGTGTCCCTTTGAGTGCACTGTAGCGAGTCAAATTTTATTTTAGTTGTGAATTTGAGTGCGTCGGCGGTCCCGGCATCTGGTAAAGTGGCATATCTTTATTTAACTTCATTTTATCACATTATATAAATAATATATCAAATAAACAGCATTTTCAGAATAATTTAGTTACAGTTTGCCTATGCTTAACATTTTTATGATAAGAAATCTATTTATGTAATACTGAAGATTCTCTCTCCTTTCTTTCTGGACTTTCTGCGATGATGTCCGATAACACCGGAAGAGTGTTTCTATGCAATCTGTAGAGTTTTCCTGATCATAACGAAGACTATTAGTCTTTAAAGTCAAAGATCTTACTATAACGAATATATGCCATATTCCTGCTTATATTCTACTAGCTCTTGGCCCAGCGACGTGGTGGCTTTGAAATATATGGAATGGAAAAAAATATTAAGCTCAATTACTAAAGGCCAATTGTCGCGCAGAGACACTGTGTGCGACTGTAAAAACGACTGGTTGTGGGTCCCCACTTTCCCACTCTGGTTAATAAAATATTTATTTTCGTTTATTCGTTCTGGTGTCAAGTAAAAGCGCGGCGTTGAGTTCCACCACCCATCACGCAATGCCCTCAGATGAAGCTGATTTAATATTTTAATTATAATTAAAAACATTCATTTTTGCCTACCCTGCTATGTACTGGATATAACATGAAACTAAAAAATATATTAAAATTCATAATGTATATGTTACCTCACTTTGCACCAGCACTGTTTGAAAGTGCAAATTTCTATTGTTTACAAGTAAACCTATGCTTTGATTGACAGCTCACGGGTGGGTACAATACAATACTCCAATCAGGACAATAAACTTGACACAAACATTCCACTGCCAAATGCTTTGTCTGTTTTCTTATTTTGTAAATTTCAACCCATCTGTTTGTCTATAAATTATTTTACTAATTTTATATATCGAAATATCTGTGTTATACTTACGTATACCGTAAAAGTGACATTTATTATATATTTTCAATATATGTATTTTTTTTAAATTCTTTATTGCACAAAATTTTATACATAAAAAAAAGTAAAATAGGCGGGCTTAACGCTAAAAGTCATGTGGGAGAATAAAATGTTTAGATGCAAAAAAAAAATCTATATTCAATTTACATAGATATATGTAATAAATACACAATAATGTTATATATATATAT
>DVQM01001598.1:0-11649 GCA_018231645.1 Heliconius ricini | reverse complement strand
ACTAGGTTCCCTCTGCCTACCCTGCTGTGAGCGGGATATAGCGTGAAGCTAATTTTTAATTTTTTTTTTACTCGCTATAGCGAGGTAGAACGCGGCATTGAGTTCCGCCAATCCACACGCAATAGCTGCATAATTCGGCGTAAACTGGGTGACGGAGGCGTATTAATAGGAACGCAGTGTCTTTACACTAGGTCCCCAGATTTCATCTGATTACCGTGCTATGAGAAAGCCTTCTAAAAAAATTTTATGTAAATATCTCCGAGTAGAAATTGTACCCACAAGCGTCGTTAACAGTCATACATTTGTACATGAATATTAAAATAGTGGCTGCCGTGACGCATATTAAAATAGTGGCCGCCATGACGCCGTGCAGAAGACAAAACATGGCGTTAAGTTCCGCCACTCGACACACAATATCTCTTAAATTGGGCGGTGCGTGAGGAGTGCTATGTTCCCTCGGCTTACCCTCCTATATATGTGATAAGGCTGTACACTATACTAACAAAATTATACCTTAACTTCGCTTTATCCCTAGCGAGGTAGTCAGAGAGAACGGAGCGCAAAACGCTACGGTTTAATAATATGTAATCAGACAAAACCTTTGGCAAAAGCTAGTATAATTCTTTTAATCTTAACTCCGCCACTAATTAGTACTTTATGAATAAACAAGCGTCCCGCTTCATAGAAGACTGGGTAAATAAATAATTCACTTCGATCTCAAGTTTAAGAGCCTGTAATGTCGTATCTTCTTTTATAGAGAGAGAATATTGAGACCTGAGTGACCTTCGATTACACAGGAACGATGATAGTGAAGAAAGGTCATGTAAAAAACATGACGTCTCCACGAATAGTTGTAAAACATTTGATTTAAATATGTATTTTTTATTATTTAGTCACCGAGAAGAACCGAGTTAGAAATGTTATATGCTTTCTTTTCTTTTATTCCAAGTCAAGTTTTCGAAAATTTATAATACTAGATATTATAATTACGTATGGATTTATTTATATATTTGTCAAACACAGCGTTAAGTTGCGCTAATAGTAGCAACAGATTTGCAGCTTCACCTTGAATATAGAAACGATAATAAAATTAGCATCAAGTGACATTTATTGAAGTTTTCTCAAACTTAATCAACAGATATAATAACCAGATTGCAATACATAAGAGACCACAGATAAACAACACAAACAGAAATATATATATATATATATATATATATATATATATTTACTAAAACGCATAGAAACACAATCCAAGTGTCATCCTACCCTTGTCAAGTGAAATTACAGCAATGACACATGTCGATGACACTTCTATTATGTCTCGATTGCGTTTTAGTAGTGAATGAGGGAACATAGCCTAACTTATTCTTTTGGCTTTGCTTTTGTTTTTACGGTTTTTTTTTGCGTTAATCTATCTCTCTACAAAGTCAGAAGCACATTTTTATTATTTTTCTCGTTTTTACGTTCTCGTTTTTATATTTTTACATAGAAAAATCTTTAATAAGCAGTAACGTTAATAAAAAAAAATTATAAATTACGGTAAAATTTATTTATTTTTGTTTTATATCCATATTTACCATCGCTCTACAAGACATATACTAAAAAACAAATTTCAATTAAGAAAGGGACCGTCGTAATACAGGAAGGGGGTGTGACTAACGTGGCGGTTGTGGGTTCCATCCCCACTCGGAAAAATGAATAATTATAAATTAAAAAATTAATTACTTTCATTTGTTCGCTCTGGCATCTAGACATAATACCAGCGCTGAGTTCAGCACCTCAACACGCAATACCTCGAAAAATGAACACTACGTTCCCTCTGCCATGCTATGTGTATATGTGTACGGGATACAGCGAAGCTGATTTCATTTTTATATTCACTTAATATAAAAACATTAAAAACCAACCCGAGTTACGAATGTAACTGTATTAATTCGGTATAAACAAGGTAGCGTAAATTTAATTTGTACAGCACAAATTGGCTAAAATTATACATATAACATAATCTATTAATGTAAATCTATTTTGGTAATGACGTTTTTAGGTTCCCCTAAACGGAATTACATAGTGATTTTATATCGAAAATGAGATTATGAAAAAGTTTAAGAAAGCCTATATTGAAAGAAGAACAAAATGAAATTAATTAAAAAAAAACCTGACATACACGGGATAAAGCGTAAAGCAAAAAAATAACATAACAGTTTTGGATTTTTAAATTAAAATTTTTAAAAATCCAAACCGTACCAACGACAAACAATAGGTAATTGTCGCGATTATTTCAAAAGCGCACATTTTCACACAAAAAGCAGAAACTGTTCATTAATTCCCTTTAGTGGAACACATTTCAAAACGAATTTAGAACGTAGCGCCTCAAAAATTTCAATGCCAAATGAATTTCGCCATCTCTGTGATTCATCTCATCTCATTCATCGTACAACGTGGGTACAGTTGTTTGAAACTTCGAGTAAGGCCTGTGTGAAGTGTACCGTCTGAAATTCCACTAATTATTAAAGTTTTAATAAAAACACACCGTCATGGTGCTGCTGGCAATAATCTTTCTGTATCCACCACGGTTTTGGATTCAATAGCTAATCATTTTGACAACAACTTATTTTAAAAATTATACCAATTTCTCCTGTACGGTTTGACAAGGCACGGTGTTGCGTTCCACCGTCCATCACATAATGTGCCTGTGTTCAACGTAAACCAGTTAAGAAAGAATAGAGTGGCTTTCAGTCATTACGCTTTTTTGCACTTAAAATGTCAAATAAAGTCATGAGTAACACGAACAGTAACTTTGTAACGGTTTGGTAAATATGACTGACAAGTTGCATATTCTCGCTATCGCAGTTAAAAATTTCGATTAGAAATCATTTGTAATATTTAAAATTTCAAAGGAAGAAAAGTTTTCTTTATTCACAGGCAGCAAATAAAACGATTATAGTATTAAGTACTCAACACGCAATGCCTCCAGAATTCGACAGAAAGTGGGAAACGGATTGTCTTAACACTAGGTTCTCCCTGCCTACCCTGATGTGCGCGAGATACAGCTTGAAGCTGAAAACAAAAAAAATAGTATGAAGTACAATATTACTATACTTACGTTGTGTAATAAACTTTTATATTTACATGTGTTTTACAACACACGGAACGGCGGCAGTAGATACACACAAAAGTAATGGATTCAATCCGTAGATTGGAAAAAATATATTTTCTTTTTTTGTTCTATTAACACTCTGCTCTACTAAAGTTCAACTTCGGGTGCCGTCATTCAATGTTAAAATTAGGTCTACACAATCATTACTATTTAAAATCATATTATATACAAATTCTTATTTATTATAGAGTAAAATCATCATTATCATAAAAATCATTTACAATTAGTAAATGATTTTATACATAGAGTAAATAGGTACTAAGGCACGAGACTTAAGAATATATTTAGCACAAAATGGGTAAAGAAGTGTATCTCGAAATAGATAGAAGTTACATACACGCAAGCAAACAGCCGCGCGTGACTCGAATAATGTTGCCTTATTTGGATATAATTATAATAATTAATTAATTATCTGGAACCAAATATGGCTGTGTTTATAATTTAAGATTTTAATTATAAATGCTAAGCATATCTTTCTCTAAAATATATTATACTATATAAGCATACAAAAATAAGAAGACAAAGTGCATCGTTAACTTTAAGCGATGCCAAGTAACACGAAATGTCTCAAAAGTTGGGCACAACGTGGGGGACGAAGTGTCTTAATTTCTAAGGTATCGATTTTGCTTTAATATAGAATGAAGCTGAAAAAAATTTACGAAATATAAATATAAGTAAGCACTGATAGAGGTCGTCGTAGCGCGAGATTCGAGTAGAATATGTCTTAGAATATTAAACAAAAAATTATATTTGTTTAGATAAATGTTTTTTGTATAATAAACAACTATTCACTCGAAGCAATTCATAGAAGGTTAATATTCCCTTTTGAAAAGCATTCCATTTCGAAAATTCCAAATTCCTAGACAGCTTACTACGACATGGACGCAAAAATTGAGTAGCTATTTTGTTTTCTATTTTCAAGCATACTGTTTATTCTAGCTGTATTCGCCGTTGAGTTTAGAGCAACGTAACATCTCGCTTTAATAGCAAAAGGCCTCTAACTTATATTATTTTTGAAATTGAAATATGTAATTTAGTTTGAATTTTAGTTCAAATATTACTTCACGGTACATTGTATAAAGAGAACCTAGTGTTAAGACATTCTGTTCCCAGCTTTATTTGCCTTGTGTGTTGGAATGGCAGAACTAAATGCCGCGCTTACCTGGAATAAAATCCGCAACCGTCGCGTTTACAGTCAAACGCTGTGCCGCTGCGCCACGACGGCCTTACAATTGCAAGAAATATAACTTTTCGTCTTAGACCACTTTGCAGCTGCCCCATGTGTGGGGGTAATATTTAACTACCGACCGTTCTGAGATTTCAATCTTGCACGCCGTCTAAACACACGGGCGTGACTTGAATGGAAAGTGCGGTATTGAAAAGAGGTAATTTTGACGTAGCGTAAGAAAATTTTATAAGTTTATAAATTTCAAGCGTCTTCGCAATCTTGTAGCAGCATACGGTTTGAGGTGGAGAGTGTTATGTCTATTTAAATTTCATCGTGAATATATATATAGCAAAGTTTCTTAGTGTATATACAAGTTAGTATAATAGCAAGATTTATTTTTGTTTTAACGTAATTTCACAAGTTTTAAATATATCCTAGTTTTAAATATAGCCTGGTGAGTAAAAAAGCCGCTACTGGTAATGAGATTCTAGATTTATATATGAATCCTTACTTTTTTTCTTTACTTATTTTAGTTAAGTAGAATAAATCATATTTTGATTATTTATCCAAACTTTTCATTCTGGTGGAAAAATATATTTATTATATTTTCTGCCTGTTTGATTACAAGAAATGTTTAATATATTTGTTTAGCTTAACGCTTATATAAGGGACCTATAATGTTAAACAAGAGATACAGCGTGGTTTTTAAACCACTTCTCCACACTCAACATCAATTTTTGAGAGATTGCGTGTTTAGAGGTGGAACTCAACGCCACTTGTTGTATAAACAAAGTATATATGTACCAAGGCAAGGAAATAAAAATAAAAAGTACATTCTCCCAAGTGAGAAAATAATGCATATCCTGTCAGATCCTGTGCTTCTGCGCCACGATGGTTTCATAAGTAATATAGTAGTAACGGAAACTGGAACGGAAATACACACGCACGACGAAGTTTTACAATTTTCATGTACACTCCCAAAGCTTATTATGTAACAATAAGGTCTAAATACTGTTGCCAAGAAAGCATCCATCATGATATAGGATACGAAATATAAATGTGAAATTAACAGCCAAGTAACATATAAAAGAAACTAACAAAATTATAAATTATGATATAATTATAAATATTGCTTTCGGTTTTGTTTGAAAAATTTGCATTGCACGCTCACTTAAGAATAGTCTGGTTGGTATCCACGACAGAAATTTTACTAACAAAAAAATTGCCCCAAAAATTTAAAAAAAAAACAACGTTTACAAGAACATATCTGTGCAGACCTAAAGTCAAGTTCTCCAAAAAAATGTCTCCAGATATGTCCATGTACACATTTATATATGTAGGTATAACATAATCAAAGTAATATCGATATACGTACAACATTTCTATCGAAGCAATATCCTAACGACAGTATCTTAACACGTCACAGAGTAACAAATTAATTTGCGAGTCGACGTAGGAAGTTGCGTGCTAACAGTAATCTATACACGACACGCTTCGTTGGCTGCAACGAAACGGCGGACGACTATATAATACGAAATATTCATTTCTATCACATATGTTGCTGTAGCATAAGTTCAATATAAAATATTAGAGAGTAAAACCTAATATATCTAGGTCCTTGTAATTGGAAGCTGTCGTGGCACAGTGGTACAACGTCTGACTGTAAGTATGATTGTTGTAGGTTTGATTCCCACTCGTTTAATGAATCACCTTTATGTCCACGATCCGAATTAAGCAAGGCATAGAGTTCCACTAATCAACACGCAATTTCTGAAAAATTACAATTGAACTGAAAGTGGGGAACGAAGTATTTAAACACTAGGTTCCCTCGGCCTACCCTGGTATATACAGCGTGAAACTAAGAAAAAATAATAATACAAATCAACAAACAATGAAACTATCTCCTCGTAGGGGAAGTGGCGTGCTACGCGGAACGCTACGCTCGGTCGGTCGCGGCGTGAAAGTTGTATTTACAGTATCTATCTATTATATTATAACTTCAAATATGTACATATATACATTTATTATTTCGTTACGTGTGTTGTATATTGTCATTGCAATTAATTGTTTTGCGATCGAATACCTAAATATTACACAATATTTTTTGTTAAGTTGCTGAAAACTCTGAATGTAATTTTTTATTTTATTTCTTTTAATTTCCCACTAATAGCGGGATAACAAGAGAGAACGAAATGTCATACGCAACGATCTCGACTTATCTCTTTCGCCTCATCCATTGCCATCAATGTCTTAATGCATACGCAATACATAGAGAACGGAGCGCTAAACGCTACGGGATGTATTTATTGGTAAATATATATATTTTTTTATTATTATCTCTACTAATTTAAAAAAAATGTTAGCAAAAAAAAGTAAGGAACTATTTGTTTTCTAAAACAATTCATATATATCATGTTCCGTTTAAAAACAAACTTTGTCCCACGGCAAATCACAAATTTCCTTTCCAAGACAGCTTACACATACAGACTCGACATCGGAATGTTTCCTGTACGTTTGACAGAATTTAGAGTAACATAATTTCATTGAAAATAATCAAAATTATTGTACCTTACAACCAAGTAGGTTATCTTTAGTTATAAAATTTCTTCCGTCTATGGCTAACGTAACTCGCGCACTGATGCCCTCAATTTACATTTGTATTTGTTTACTCTTGTCATTTAATTACATACTCGGAGTTGAAGTGTGACGTCACTACAGTTAATCATTTAGCTTTTATTGTAAATAGGTAGTTATTATTTTAGTTCTGTAGTACCGTTCAATATTATTGGGAATCGTCAAATATTTCATATGTAATGTAAGCATGTATTTTATGTTAACATTATATTATAAATTTAGTTTGATTAGTTAACGATCCTTATTATTATTATACACATCAATATTTATTGCACTCACAAAGTTTTTATGTAATTATTGGATGTTTTTGTTCATCTATATATATGTACCTGACTGACTGAGGTAAGATGCACGCACAGCTGTACCCGCTGTGCGTAGAAACGTAAAATTTGGACAGGTGTTTATTTTCATAATCTGGACATCCACTAAGAAAGGATTTTGAAAAATGTTAACCCTAAAGGGTTGAAAGTTTGTATGAATTGAAATTTAGACTCTTATAAATATTTCATTAAACACGTGTTTCATGGTTTTTTTAGAATTCACTCCCTAAGGCTTCAAATAAGGGAAAGTTTATATGGAAAAATCTATAAATCGCCACCGATTTTTATAAAAAAATAAATTCAGACTGTTAAAAATATTATATTGAACACGTGTTTCGTGGTTTTTTTAGAATTCACTTCTAAGGTTGCAAATAAGCAGGCGAAGCTGCGCGCGCCCGCTAGTAATTGTATAAATACTCACCTCCACTCTGTATCCCTCATTTATGATCAAAGAAGGCAAAGTATTAAAACACTGTTGTCCACTTATCGCCCCACTTTTAGAAAGGAAATGAAAATAATTCTTTCCCCCGTGTAAGAATCGTACCTAACAGCCGTAACGTTCACAGGCAGACGTTGTACCGCTGTGCCTAAGACGGTCCTTGCAGCATTCGATTCATATAAATAATATAATGTTATAACTTAATAATATTATAATAATGAGAGAAAACGTAGTGAGTAATTATTCCGTTTTTCATTCATATTATGTTTCGTACGTTTAACACTAAACGAAGTTAGTTCTTTAGTATATTAACTAACACTACTGTAGGTGTAGAAATCAGCGAATTAATACTAAAATAGTATAAATAACTTCACTAAAATTATATATATATATATTTTTAATACCTACTTATAGAAATGTGCTCTAATCCTGACTAACTATAATGATGACATTGGGACACAAAACTATTTTAGTTATTACATTTATTCATGCACTAAATTTACACTTTGGTGACTGATTATTTTTTTAATGCATAATAATAACAACAATAGATGTGGCAATTGTACGTATATAATTTAATTATAATAAAAAATTGTATTATATAAAAAAATAAGTTAAAACATTCTGTAAATGAAAGCAAACAAAAGTTTAAATATTACATTCGAAAAATCAAAGAGAACAAACAACCTCAAAACATTGTTTTTATAGCTGGTAAACTGCCAGTGAAAATATCTACCAGCACGCATATCGTTATCATCATTAGCCTGCTCTCCTTCACTACTGAACATAGGCCTATAGTATATAGCCTATTAGTATATTGATTCTTACCAAGTACTAGGCTTTACTATGATAATAAAAAAACATCTACAGATTTTCAATATATTGCACAACTTCAAACAAGGTTGAATACAAAAAGTTTAATACAAAAGTCACAAAGTTAACATAATGTCGTACACTATTTTTATCTAAATCTTATCATTTTATTTAAAAGTATGAAGCTGAAAGTATTTAATACTCATTTATTTGAAAACGGTTAAGCTTGAAGATCTCAATCCCTTTCCAATGGTCACGTTTCAATATCGCTGCCGGCGTAGCACAGTGGTACACTTGGTGAATGAATTATTTTATATTTTCATTTCCTTGTTCTTGTAACAAAACAAAAAAAAGTGTAGCTTTAATTTCATATATGGGAACGGAATGTCTTACCACTAGGTTCCCTCTGCCTACCCTGCTATATGTGTGATACATCGCGAAGCCACAAAAAAAAGTGTTCAGTTGTGAACGTTCAACTTGTCAGAGGGAGACGACAAATGTTTTCACAACTCCATTAACAACTTATTATTAGATAAGGGTGGACTTAATTTTGTCAGTTCGCTTTATTTTAAGATTAACTCTTTGATATTTGTAATTTGTTCAAAATTTTGAATGAAAACCAGTCGGTAACGAGTTTGCAAATCATTAAAAGGGTTCTATACTGTACTTATGTATATTCAAATATATATTTTTGAGATAGTCGTGGCGCAGCGACATAGCGTTCGGTTTTTGATCGGGGGAATGAAAAAGTTAATATATTACTTTCCTCGCCTGTAAATGTGAATGCATCATGTAATATTAGATCACAAAAATAATTTGTCAATTGGAACCTGGTAGTTCCTAGGATAAGCGCTTTCAACCAAACAAACTGTTCCGCTTTTTTATATAGTATCATAGATTTTATTTTTCCACCTTTTCATTGATATAGAAAAAATCGTGCTTATATGGGTGGCACATCCGCCAACATTTCGGAATTTAGCTTTGTAATTTATTGAATAATTTAAATTTAAACATAACCATGAACTAAAATGGAAATTTACCCTACAACAATCACATTACCTAGGCCCCCACCACCTTCGGAGTTTCACTAGCGATCTCACTATAAATCGTACGGTATACATTTTATAGGCGAAGTCGACCATAAAAACTAAGATAGAAGCTCTGATTTGTACAAAATATATCCTTAAAAAAAGGCGCCCACAGATAAAATAGCTGTAAAATTTACTATAAATAAGAAAACAGTAAAACATTCGATAAATGCAAATATAAAGTTACATCTTATTTTGGAAAAGTTTGATTAAGATAAGATATTGTTTTTCTTATTTCTTCTTTAACTATGTATATATTTTTTTATTATAGTTGATAATATATACAAAATAAATGAAAATAAATAAATCACTAGGTACTTCGGAACTTTCGTATGTTAATAAAAATATTCTATAAGTTTACAAAAAATGCTAGGAAATATGAAATATTACTTCTATTTTACTTTTACCTACTAATATAATAAAATTAAAAAAAAATCTTAACAAAATGATAAGCTCTGAAAAAGTGTTATCGGCGTTCTGCAATAAGATATTTTACGACACTATAAAGTGATTTTTATCAATGATCTCATGAAATACGGTTAATAAATTTACGATTGTCAATTTTCAATAGCCTCGCATCCGATATATTCGAGTCACGCGCCTTTGCTGCGAAGGGTCTCGTTAAGATCCACTTCTTCAAAATCATTGAGAATACTTAGTAATTTATACAACATATCAGAGGACAACGGCTCGGTTGTGTCTACATTTGCTTGGTGTTTATGTATTTTTGATTTAAATATTTTCTTTATAAATTAATACAAAATCGCACCGACTTAAAATGAGTTTCTCCAAAGCAAACACTAGTTTAGTAGGTCTGTTGTCAATTCCCACGCAAAAAATGAATTATTTTTATTTTCTTCGCTCTGAACATGCCTCTAAAATTGTGCGGTGCGTGTCGCACAGAATGTCTCAACACTAAGTTCCCTCTATATCTACCTTACTATATGCGAGATATACATCTACTGCGCTTCCAAGACTTTTACAACTTAATACACACATAAGACCAACATGTAAAAATAAATCTACATGAATTTATTTCTACGAGCGCTATCGGGGGGCGAATAAAAAGGTTTACTATAAGTTAACTCCGCATGTCAGACCCGAAAAGAAGTTTAACTGGCACTGGGATTGATAGAGGTAGGAAGTACGTACATCTTGTAAATGTAAGTTGTAAGTTAACCTTTCAGAATATAACTAAGCCGAAGAAAAAATAATTAAAATAGTTATGAATGGAAGTACGGAATAAGGAAATAATAAACTTAAAAATTCAATAATGCGATAATTGGGAAAAAGCATGTATGTATTACACACGGAAACTGTTCTTTAATAGGATTCAAATCTTGACTATTACAGTTAAATCGAAATGAGACTATAATAAAAATACAGCTTCAAGCTAAAATCTAAACACTCCGTTCCCCATGGCAATGCCAAATTTTTGTGGAATCGAACCTGCGACCATCACGCTTACAGTAAGAAGCTACAGTAAGAAGGTACTGAATTTAATATAAATTATATTATCAATCTTCCTTAAGTATTTTTACTTCACATTTTATCTTATCAGTGCGTACAATATACATATACCTATACAAAATTTATCTTTGCATATAAAATTTACGGTTCACTTTATAAAGGGAGTGGATAAAACTTAACTCCACATAAGGGTCCCGGCGCAAAGTTTGTACATCTTGTTTTATATCCTACTTGATTTGATAAGGGACTACTGAGCTATATTGTACAAAAAAAACATTACTGGTTTAGTGAAAATACTTTTTACAAAAAATTAAACACACACGAAATTGCTGTATTGAATTTAAAAAAATTTATAGCTATTTTGAGCGTAGGGAGCGAATATTTTTTTTTATATAATTAAAATAATTGTTTGTTATTTTTAAGCGACTTCTATAAAAGGAGTTCCTCAATTCGACTGGATGGACAGGATTTTCATACATTTATAATATTATGTAAATATTACATAATCTCTATATATAATAAGACAGTAAAAGTATTTTGTCTGTACATTTAGTAAT
>DVQM01001597.1:0-11652 GCA_018231645.1 Heliconius ricini | reverse complement strand
GTAAACAGTGAAGGCCACTTCTTAGGTCTTATTTAACCAGCAAAAATAAGAAAAATTGTATGTGTAGTTATTCTAGTTTGTAAAATAAAAACAATGTTTTAAACCTAAATATGAAAAACAAGGCATAAATAAATATAAAACTACTATTAGACTGCTGTTAACTTAATACGACTGTTTGCTTTACGCAATGATTGTAAAGCTAAAGTCGACATGATGAAATATTTATTTTGCACATGCAAACATTTTCTACAGTATTTTCAAGACTTAGTATTTTAATGAAACTCGTCATTACTAATGTCATTAATTCTTATTTACTTTGCGCTGTATCCCGTCCATAGCATAATTTATAACATAAAAAGAAAACAAAATGTGGTTAATGCAGCAAATTAGAAAAATATATGTATATGGATTATTGCTTCATCCATATACATATACTTTTTGGCTTTGATTTGTAAAACAAAAATAAGCACCACGTAGTGTTAAAAAAATCCGTTCACCTTTCGCGTTAACGAAGCGACGGAACTGACATTATTTTATTCTCGTAAACGGAGAATAACTTCACAATCATCACTATACCAGTCAAATAGTTATACAATATTTCATTAAAAAAGACTAAGCTGTCTATGTATATATTATCATAATTATATTTTTTTATGACAATTATATTTTTACAAAAAAATATATAAATAAATGATCCATAAAAAAATATGAGAGCTAGTATCAAAATTGCATCGCGCATTGTTTAATTTTTTTTTTCTCTTTTTCATTGAATACATCTCGAGGGTCATTTTTCCACCAATTAGTAATGTTTGTGTCATTTTAAATGGTTACATTATTGCCTGTTTAGAAGTTAATGAGTTTTATAAATTTCTTAAGTTTTATACGAAAAAACTAAAAATTAAAAATATATTTCGTTATACAAGTAGCTTTTAAGAGAACCAAGAGAAGATTCAACCTTATTTCTGTTGGATACTGCTGGGTGGCGGAGCTTAACGCCACACTTTATAATTTTCAAATCAGGATCATAGTTTTTTTTATGTAACTTTCAAGGGAAAATAAACCGTTATAAGACCACTGTGTTGTCTGTCTGTCTATCTGTCAAGAGCCCTTATCTCAGGAACGCTTAGAGCTATCGATTTGAAATTATATTTTCTTTAACACATATAACATAATGTGTTAAAGAAAATATTCATATAATAATTAATATTTTAAGTGCAAATAAAATTAAGTAAAGAGCAGGTGTCCGAAAAAAGCGAATTTTTACGAGCCATAAGAAAGTTTTCTAATAATGTCTCGACAAGTTAAGAGTGTTTCACCGCTAATTGCAAAATAAATTTTCAAGTTTCACCAAAAAACCGTCTTCCACGGCGTGAGTTATGACGTTGGAAAAAAATAAGATAACTCGGTTCTATGTAAAACTGTTATCGCGTTAATTTTTTTATGAAAAAAAGTTGAAATGATCTATCTATATTTTAGTTTGTAATAGGTATTTTATTTAATATATTTGGTTTTATTGTTTAGAAAGGTAACAGTATTTACGATTTTCGGAGAACATGTTTAAATCACGATGGATACATAGAGTGTGGATTCCATTCCAGATAATTATTATATTTAAAATATGTACAGTGATACATGAGTATGTCCTTTATTACACTCTTTTAAGGCATCTTAAAATTGAGAGAACTGAGCGTCTTAATACTATGTTCCTTCTGCCAACCCTACTATATGCGTAAATTTATATAAAATTTTTAGAAATCGTATCTTGAAAAATTTACATTTAAAAAAAAAGCAAAGGGTTAAATATAATTGTATTCCTAAGCGATTTCGACTATAACATCTTGTAAGAAGCGGGGTGGTAATTATGAAAAGTGTCCAAGGGTGGAAAAATCGTCCGCGATGAGAAAAAGTGCTATAATGACGACCCGCTCTTAAAGTTAATAGCCTTCGAAAGATTTTCACAACCGCTCCTTTCTTTAACAAGATTCGACTATTTTATTTTTTATTAGAGTAAGTTGAGGCGCAGCGGGACTGCTTCTAACTGTAAACTCGACAGTTGTAGGCTCTATTCCCATTCTGTTGAATGATATATTTTCATTTCCTTCCTGTGGTTACAAGATAAAGCGCGGCGTTCAGTTCCGCCGCTCAACATGTAATGCATAAAGTTTTAACACTAGCTTCACTATACGCGGGATACAACGAAAAGAAAAAAAACTAAATAAGAAGAAACAATCGAATAACAATATATTCCCAGTGACATAAAAAAGACAATTCGAAACGAACGCTTTCATCTCATACATCATTAAAAACATTTTTAAACAATATTTATAAAAGAGTCGCCGCTCAAAAAAGTAAAGTCAATTGATTTACTATTGCATTTCGAAAAATGTATCGAAGATAATATACTGCGTGGTAAGAATGTCTGTATGTATGTATGTGTAAGAGCATATATGAAGTTAACTTTTTAGTATTGAATGGTTAGTTTGTAGAAAAAATGTAAAGGTTTTGTTTTATTTTTTTCCGATCTTGTATATTTATAAAAGACCAATTATGCGTTTGAAATGAATATTGCTATTTATTAAACGTATGAAAGATCGTATTTACAACAGGTAAAATTAAAAAAAAAAAAAACTTATTTAAATATTAAAACTATTGCCTATAGAATTACTGCTATAGCAATACATGAGTAGGCGTTGAGTTCCACTGTTGACCATGCGATGCTTTCAATTGAATTTAGGCGTAAGTATAACGGAGTATCTAGCTAAGAGGGAGGCTATCTCTCTCTACTTTTCTAAAAAAAACGTAAAGCTATTGATGAATTACAAAGACATATTCACTTGTATTAAAAATCTTAAATTTCTTTTCTCTCTTCCAACAATACGAGTAAAAAGGCTAAGCACACGTCGCTTGCGACGGACATCAAAATTGTCTCAATTTAAACGAAAAAACAATTGAAAATTTAAATTTCAAATCGTATACGCGGTGATTTTCATAAGATTTTTTTCGGTACGCCGCTCTAATAAATCTCGAAGCAATAACAATAAATTCATCTGATCGACATGCAAATGTAGATTTTTTCGACACACCGATCTCTTGTTGGAAACAAAAACTGAATGGAGCTGTTTGTCGTTAGTTTGAATATTTTTGCATGATGTATATATATTTGTTTTGTTCTTGTTTTGCGGCTTTGGTTGATAAAATGCGTCGTTGACATCCGTAGGTCAATATACAATGTCTAGAATTCGAGTGGAAAAGTATTTTAACACGAGGTTCTTTGTGTCTACTCTAGTATGAGCGGAGAAGCGTGAAGATTTGTTTTGTTTAATAATATATAATTATTAAAAACTAACTACCACAAAAAGAAGCCAAACCAGAACTGAACTAACAACCTTCACGTAACCTAGCCACGATACCCACGCGTGTTCTTAAATCCAAATGTCTCACATTTACGGCTAAAAAAACTGTCGTACACCGGACGGTTTCCGCCAGCAAAGTATCAGTATCTACAATGCATGCATGACGTTACGTTTTTCACCTGTTTACAGCACGATAGGCTGTTATTTAGATTTTAGGCGTTCGTTTTTGTGACCAACGAAAAAGTTATTTATTTTAGTGTCCGTTTCCTTTGCGGAGTGTACGTGGGATGTGATATGTGGTTTAAATGTATGAGGAGGTTTATTTTTTTTCTTTTAGTTTAATCTACAGCGTGAAAATTAAATATTAAAAATGGACCCCAGGTGTAGCATATAGAGGGACTCTAGTAATTTCTTGTAAGAATTTTATTGTATACATTCTAAACGTAGTAAAGTTCTTCTGCCTAAACTATTGCAAGCGCGACGGTTGTGGTTTCAATTCCTATTTAAAGGAACTAATTATTTTAATTTTCTCGCTCTGGTATCAAGGAAAAGCGCAGCGTTGAGTTCCGTCACTCAACAAAAAGCAAAAAATCCAAGGATTTTGAGCCGTCAAGCTCAAAATCCTCCACTTGTAGAGTATAACTTATTACTAGGTTCGATGCCCTATACCTATCCAACTACGTAAATATATATGCGAGAAACCGAGTGAAGCCAAATGAAAAAAAACCTATAGTGTGAAACTCTCAAAATCTTCGTTTTGCAACGGTTTGGTTCAATTTTATTTTCACGGCAATAATTCAGTATAATACATATGCTGTGTAACTACACTTACTTCCTGGACACAACCACCTTTGGAGCAGATGGCGCAAAAAAAGAAAAAGAGCGAAATCTCGATACAAATAAATTGTTAGCACACCCCAAGGCGCTTTATCTTACCCATTGCCTTTTTTTATCTTGATCGATTCTATGTGAAAGTGTTTTAATGTATTCAAGATTGATATTGCTAGATATTTTATAGTTGCTGCGAAAAAATACCTTTTTTTCCACCCTTTTGGCTTGATAGATACAAAGATTAATTTTTTTGTTTTTTTTTGTTTATTTTGTATAGTACATTTAGCTATTTATGATCAATACGTTATTTTCATTATAGTACGTATTTATGAAACCAAAAAGCGAAATATTTCAAATCCTTAACACTAAAGAGTGATTGGTTAAAACCAATACCCCCATATGATTAGAGGCTGTGTTTTAGCAGCTCTGAATGACGAAAGTTGAAATAAAATAGTAACAAATTCCTGAAAATCCAATTTTTTATAAGTCGTTCTTTTAATAAAAATATATATTCACAAAGAAACTCTAGAAATAAATTTCATTGAACACGTCAATATCAGAGCTGCCGCCGCACGTCCCCTACTTTTGGAAGATAACAATACGCATTGAAACAGGTGCCAACTCACTCGCTGTAGTGTCGACCAGCATTCTTCTAGCGTCCGCTCACTTATGCTCTGACCGGACCGCGCTTGTTGCTAAATTAAAAGGAAAAAACAAGAAATTAGAACAAAATTAAAGTAGAAGAACATAGTGACGGGTCTCTATTTTCTTTTTTGTATTGTTATAACGAACACGATACAGGAAGCTTTAACATAAATTAATTGCATAATGAAATTCTTACGACTATATAATCATGGTAGGGGGTCTTTGAAGGATACTTTGTTACGTAAGCGTTATTATTTTTATTTATAAATAAGAATCGATTTCTCTTCATTTATATAAAAGGAAAATGGCTGAATCTAGCACGATTAAGTACATTAGTTTGTTGAAAATTGGAAGATTTAATATGACATTAGGATTCATTTTCAAAATAACAAATCGAAGTGAATAGTAGCGATACTAATTTTTTGATATTTCAAATCCCACTTAGACAAACATTATAAAAATATAAAAAATATATAAACAAATTTTACAATAGTGTTAGAGAAAAGAATGAAATAGAGGAAGATAGTAAAAATAAGCGCCAAGTCCAACTACACGAGCTTTTAACTAGCCAGATAAATATTATACAATGAGCTTTATCTATATAAGCACAATCTGTGTAAGATGTAAGGTTTGCCTTACATTTATATGAAACTATAAATATATTTTTTTCACTTCACGCTGTATCCAGAGAGAACTGAGGCCGAAGTCTACGGTTCCTACATACCTCTTTTGCCTCATCCACTGTCATCAATCGTTGTAAATGTTTACACACATTGCTCATTTGGCGCAACAACAACATATTTGCACTCTATAAAATATTGCAGGAAATCCAATCTAAGTTTATATAATTACTACTTTCGCGATCATTGGCCTATTAAAAAAACAGTTTTTGTTTACTTTAGTTAGATGTTTAAGGATAAAAAGTGTAATTACATCATTATTGCACTGAATGAGCGAATTATGTGATGTATTTAATTAAAAAAAATATAAGAAGATAAAGCTCATTGTAAAAGCAAAGGAAAATTGCGGAAATTCATTCGAAATGTGTAACTACCTAAAATAGAAGAAATATTATTTCTTTAACATACCTATATATTTACCTGTCACTGATCTCGACTACAATTTTTGTTTAAAATAAATATTTGATATAATGTCTCCTTTCTTGTCTTACTTTGGTTACCAATAAAACATAATATTGAATATGATATTTGTTTACATAAATTCTATATAACTATTTTTTGTCAGCTATACGCTATTTCCCGCATAGTAAATACCATACAGAAAGAATAGTGTTAATATACTCCATCTCCAAATATTCATAACATTGCATGTAATGGCGAAACTTAACGCCGCGCCTTATCTATCAGAGCCGCGAAATGTCACTTTCAGTATAAATGCTTAAATCTTCTAGTAGCTCTTCTAATATAATTCTACATATATGTAGAAGTATATTTAGATATAAATAATAAAGAATCAATTATACTTACAAAGAGTTTTATCTATAACAGTCTCTATATTTAAGTTATTAAAAGAAGTAACAAGGCACGTAATTACGCGGTTTTAGGTCAATCGCAACTTAAAATCTATATTATGAAGTATTTTTATGAGCACTAGTTGGCGCCCTTGACTTTCTTTCAATATTTACTATTAATATTTATTTTTAGTTAAGAACGAAACGATTTAAACTAATAGACAGAACGCGGCGTGGAGTACCGCCGTTCAACTCGCCATGTGTATATTTGTGCGGAAGGTGGGAAACAGATTCCCACTGTCTACCCAGCTATGCTTTAAAACGAGTGATTTTTTTTTTATCGAACCTAGAACCGTCACCTAAAGCGTGGCTTACATTTTTCTTAATGTATTGTAAATATGAAATATGCTTATAATTTTATTAAGCGATGTTCTTACTCGATTAGCACTATCATTACAAATGACCTTATAGAAACAATTTTTATTAACCAGTTAATAAATGTTTCAATAAATAATAAATGTATAGTATAAAATATATTCGCAATTTATACATCATATAAAACGATGGTCGTGTATTGAGATTTGTCAAAATTGTTTCGTGTCCTTGTTAAGTCTAGTACTAGAATGCGGCGTTAACTTACGTTTATTGTAAAGCAAGAATTTATTTTTTTTAATGAGATGAAAATAGAAAACATCATAGTTTATTAAACGATTGGTTTTCTATCACATAAAATACAACGATATCTGTATTGAATATCTTGACATTACGTTACATTCAGTTCCTAGTACGGCAAAATTAATTGCGTTAACGCGTTGCGTAAAACGCGGCGTTGAGTTCCGCTACTCAACAGGCAATATCTTGAAAATTGGGCGGACATTGGATAGCAGTATTTTAACACTACGTTCGTTCTGCCTACCCTGCTATAGGCAGCCCTGATACAGCGCGAAGATAAAAATATTATCATAAAGTACCTACAGGAAAAAATCTTAAGTTATTTTTCCGCATTATAATTACGACAAAACGATGACAAGTTTGTTTCTAAAGATATCTATAAAAAATCATTGATTACTACTAATATACAGCTCTGACGTCCAACTTATACTCTATACAATATATATTTTTTCTTATGACGTATGTTTATTTACTATTTTAAACAATTAATTAGAATTTTTGTAAAGATCACGTTAAATCCTGCGTATAAAATTGTAGACAGTTCTTTTCATCGCTTTAAAGAGACAAAACGCAGCGTTGATTTCCGCCACAAAACATGCAATATCTTAATTTCATATTGAAAGTGAAAAATTAAACATCTGAAGTTATATTTTCTCTTCTCATTCTCCGATTTGAAATAAAGCGTTAAGTTTGTTACAGTGAAATAGGATAAAAAAGAAAACATTGTATTAAAACTTCGAAAAAACCAGAACAAAGCCACGCTCTAAGGTTAGTTTAAAGTAAAAATCATAATAAACAATCGACTACTTCTTCTATTCTACAGCTTAAGTAGTGACATGTGGGTTCTATTCATTAAATTCAATTGTTAAATTGACGTAAAGGAATTTTCTATCAGGAAGCTTTTATGGGTTTTTGACATTTTTCACGAAAAAAGTGCTTTTATACCTGTATAGCTGTAGAGTTGTTGAACGCTTTTATCTCATAAACTAATTATATGAATTTAGTTTTTTCTTTTTGTATCGGATAGTCCATTTATTTTTATATTTTTCGGACACGGACCTGGGCTATGTCTTAATAACTAATCTCTGTGTAAATAAGATGTCACATGTTGTAAAAAAACTCTGACTTATTTATATTTGGCCTTGCAGGCGACGCCGCAGGAAAAGCTTATATCTTAATATATTTCTATTTGTATTGGCTTTTAGTTTTGTATCTAATAATTTCTTTGTTTATTATGTATATTCATCGTATTAGGATATACGGAAGTTTATGTTTTTTTTTTCGAATGAATTTCCAAGCGCAGTGGTGTAGATAAGAAAAGAAGATAAATAATTACATCAATATTGAGGCTATTCAGGAAATTTACCAATGCGAAGGGCAGCACGTTGCGGTCGCCCAGCGGGGCTTCCCCGGACGGCGATTGCTGTGGCTGTAGCAATAAGTTTTATTATTATTATTGTTATATCTATATAAAAATATCTGTAAAAAGTGATAAAATGTGAGAGATTTCTCTATTAATACCTATGTATTTTAAGTACATTAACATTACAAAATTGGAATACAAATTTTCATTAAAAAAAATAAGTATTAGATACTTGTAACTTCAACTTAATTCAACTTTCATTAGAACAATTGAAAAAAAAGACATTCAGTGCTAATTCAAAATAAAATAATTAAAATGTTTTTGTTTGTAATATGATTCTATTTAGTCTAAGCCGTATCCGTTAGGCATCCCAATGAATATCGATACAATTGTTATGATATTTTGACGTAAACAACGTCTAGCATGACAACATGCACATGCGCTTATATGTTGTATGTAGAAAGCATAAATAAAAATGCATGCGAAAAATAATTTACAAATAACTATAAATATGTAAATACCAATAAAATAATAATAATGATATAGTATTGTAAATTTTATGTAGCAAGATTTCATTAGTGCCAAAACTTGGTCTTGCATATATTTTAATTGATATACGTCCATTATTTCAAAAAATTACCAACTTAAAAAAAAGGATATCGCAAAATTATTTTAAAATACAAAAACGCTCAAAGATTTCTATAACAAAAAAAATGGAAAAATCTTTATAACGAAAATATAAGAAATTTTATGCTATTTGCTAAATAAAAACATTAGCATGTAAATAACACTTTCAATGATAAAAAAAATCACAAAACTACTTTGAAATCCAAAAAAAGCCAAAAATTCACTCAAAATCAAAACCAAAAAAAAAATACACAAGATAAAGATATAAAAAATATTATTTACATCAACTTTATTGATTGACGATAGTAAATTTACCAGTGCGAATGGCACGAGGCTCCTCTCGCTCATCGTGGAGTCCGCTGATGGTGACTGTTGTTGCTGCATCCGGTGGAAATGAAAAAATATTATTCTATTAAATATACTAATTTTATTTATATTTTATAATAAAAATAATAATAAATTGAGTAATATGTCATTTTCCATTTTTTTGATGTTGCTTGCAAATTCACGTTCTTTCCATATGACAGGGTAGGCGGAGAGAACTTATCTCTAGACGCTCCGTTCAATACTTTCCGCCCAATTTTCAAAATATCGTAAGTTGAATGGTGGCGCTTAATAAAACGGTTTGTCTTTTAGTTAATAGAGAAAATATAACTAAGTTATTTTTAAAAGAGAAAATATAACTAAGTAAGTTCTAAAATTCGTAATTTTTACGTTTTCCGAATCATGAAAGGTAAAGAGTACTTCTATTTTTAGAACTGTTTTAATTACATGAAAAAAAAAATAGAATGGGAAACGAAAATATTTGAAATAAAGCATTACATGAGGTGAGAATCGAATTCACAAACATCGTGGTAGCATAGTCTCCCTAATACCATGATTTTTCTATTCTCTGTTTTTGTAGAGTATGAGAACGTAACCATTAAAAATAATGACAATAATTTTTAAATCACAGGCTTAAATCTCATAAATATCACTTATATTTTGTTAGCAAACACTCCAATTGACACACGAGGAGCGTAAAAATGTGCATAAAGCAAATTTTAATTAACCGTTGTTCCAAAAAAACTAACCACAAAAGTTCAACTGGTCCGCGTCGAACCGTTAAATCTTAATTTACTATAAAAACTATTATGAATGCGAAATCTGAATATCGAGAACCGGTTTACAAGCAAACAATGCTAAAACAAAAAAAAAATTGGAACAGATTCGCAGTAACAAATAACTGTCATCACCCCTTTCGTGAAACAAAGCGACTTAAAAAAATTTGAAAAATAAAATTACAATGAGCCCCTAATCCGAGCCGTGGGAACTCAACAAATGCTTACCTTGAACGAATATGAAACTAATTTAAAAAGTAATTTTTGTTTCAGTTCACAAATTTTAATTTTAAAATACATGCTATGCACAGTTTTGCATTTAACTTCCGTTTTGTTATAAATGACAATTTAAATTTTTCAAATTATATTTTGAAACTTTGAATGTTGTAGCTACATTTGTCAAAAATGTATCTTATTTAACAAATATTAGCCAACTGTCAAAAACACAAACATATTATTTTAGTACAAAAAAGTGATGATTTTTAAAGAAATATCAAATAATATGATCGAGTTAATAAAATTATCACTGAATAATATAATCGGTAAATTTTACATATCCTTTGTGGGGCCGGATGCGACAGAAGGACAAAAACGATTTAATAATATGTATGACGGCCCTTAACCCTTTCTTAACAAAAGCTTTACAATATGTTGCTGTTGCGTCTTGTCTTTTTTTTTAAGGAAGTAGCGATCATTCAAATTCGAAACGAGTTTTTAGACCTCTGAGGTCAGTCTATCGATATATTTTGGTGAAGATACACGTACGCGTTAAGTTATTAAATTATTCTTATATATTTATTTAAATTTTTATTACTTTGTGTGATAGGAAAAGTGCAATGGATAGTGTTTTGACGAGTCATTAATAAAAATTAGAGTTATATGTACGGAACTTTGAGTAAACATATTAGTTAAAAAATGTAATTTTTATTGTTATTCTCAAAAAATATTTTGAAAGTCTAATATTTCCTATTTACATTTTTGCGTTTCAACTCGTAAGGCTGCCGGCGGCCGCGTAAGACGATCTAACTCATATTTTATAATTTGCATATTTCATTTCCTAAAATACTGTTTTTATTTCAACATATTTCACTGTTTTTCTTGTCACATATATTAATGTTAATAAAATAAAAAATATATAATACAGATTTTTTTGAACTCTAACTATCTTCAAGCCTAATATTTCTAATTGAATAACACTTCCTAATTTCAGAAAAAAAGAGGTAACTAACCTGAATTTCATTGACCAGTTTTTCTGCCAGCATCTTGTGATCAGGAGTCGCAGGTGGCTGAGGAGTTGGAGGCGCCGGTCCTGGCTGGGTGTTCTCGACCTGCTCCTGCAGAGGAGAATCAGGCCGGCTTCTGTTCCAAAAGTCTTGCATCTTGAACCTCTGAGCCTCCGTTTGCAAGGTCGGTATGTGTAAGGACAGAGGTGCAGCGCGAAGGTCCAAGGCACTGCCTCCAGCAGCTGCCTCGTTGCCCTCTGCCGCAGTCATCTTGAAAGAGTTATGCAGCCAGCTGGCCACGAAGTTCTCCTCCTCCTTGGGCGGCTCCAGGAGTCGCGGGTACGGCGGCGCGGCGCCCGACTCGAAT
>DVQM01001596.1:0-11653 GCA_018231645.1 Heliconius ricini | reverse complement strand
TAAATATTTCATCTCCTCGAGTGGGGATCGAACCCACATCCAGTCGGTTTTACAGCCACACTTCGTGCCGCTGCGCCACGACTGGCCTCATTATTACCTTTATTATTTAGTATTTTGTACTTCAGTTAATTTGCATGCAAAGCATCGTACGTAAAAATCTGGTCTGAATGTATTGTTGCTCTCGTACTTACACAGTAGGTAAATCTGACAAGAACGCCAAAATAAATGTATAATACACACGTGCCAATATATTTAGTATCATGTATCTAGCTACCTACGCATCGTCGGATGAACTGCGCATTTCCTGAAAGCTATGACAAAACCTAACCTATATGTATCTACGTCGACAAAGAATATTTGCGTCGTGTTTACTCGAAGAGGACTTCTGATTCCCTTGACAATTAATTATAATTAATAAACAACTCGGACGTTTCTTAACTTAGTTTCTCCTTACTAATGTGAAAACTGAATCAATTATACCTAAGTTGAATACTTAATTTATTTACTGCTAAGTCTCTCTACTGGGATTAGAGGTAGGTTAACTATTCGTTTGATGTGGTTATTTATAATTTAAGCTATTATTTATTGACTACCTTTTTTATGCACCACCTTTTTTACGAGAAGGATTTAATTTGTCAATTACTATATTAAGTAATTAGTAGGAAAAAATAGGCCAGTTATGGTGCAACGGCACAGGCGTGTGACTGTGAAAAGTTGTGGGTTCGATTCGCACTCGGGGGGAATGAAATATTTAATATTTTGATTTTCTCGCTCTAGTAATGAGATAAAGCGCCTTCCGCCACTCAACACGCAATGTCTGATTTCGGCGGAAACTGGGTAGTGTCTTAATGGGAACGGAGTGTCTTAGCACTAGGTTCCCGATTTCTTCCTGCTTACCCTTGCCTACCCTCTGATGTGCGAAGTACAGCGTTAATCTTTTTAAACAGCCTAATCCATCCTTTTTTACGCCTCTAAATATGATTGTTTAATCTTTAAATACCTATTTAATCATTTTGATTCCAATTAAATTTTTAACAGATTTTTACTAAGAACTTTTCTTTCCAGATCGAGCATGGGTAACGCTGGCCACAAACGACTCTTACGGCCTCGGCGCGCTGGTGCTGGCACACTCACTGCGTCGCACCAGCTCGGTGTACCCTGCCGTGGTGCTTATTACCCCTTCCGTTACAGAGGCGATGAGGTAGGTAACCTTTAACTTAGTGTTAAAAATGTGCTAAGGACCAAGTCACGTGCTTTTTTTCTTATTTCTTCCCTTTTTTAAATTTTTTTATGAATTATCTTGTTTTCCATTGGATAAACTGTTTAGTAGATATATGTATTTTAGTAGAACTATTAAAAGTAAAAAAAAATCCACGGACGCTTCTTAAAATTCATTTAGCATTAAAGCATATTTATTTTTTATAAGATAGGTATAATTTTATTGGGTATTTTATTATTACAGATAGCTTATTTTTGTCAAGCGAATTACAGCGAAATTATCAATCCCAACAAGAAATCTGTATGCCAGTACTTTATTACGGGATGCTGTCCATATAAAAAACAGTAAAATCAATGTAGGAAACGTCTGAGAAAAAATATATAAAATAAACTAATTCGGCCTTGGATTTGACTGACATTGTGCTTCTTCATAAAATGTGCTTCTTCATAAATTTATATTCTTTGAATTAAAACCACCCAGTTGTAACAGTCAGTAAAAGCTCAAGATAAATATACATCAGTGCGTTATTCTGTTGATTCTAGTGCTTTGATTGTGTATTTCGGTCCCCACACACGCCTCCTGACGCCATCTTGTTCCATGACGTCTCTGGACAAGTGTCTGAGCTTAATGTAGTTTAAAAATACGCAATTATTTTCTATTTGATTTCACTTCCTACATAAAATTGTCGGTATAACGATTAACGATGTTTATAATCACGTCGTGTCGTGAAATAAATTTTTACGTTATTCTTTTGGTTCTGGCAATATATATATATATATTATTAATAGAACATGTAATGAATAAAATTTCTCAATAACCCAATTTAAAAAATATATATTGTACAGTTATTGTACAGTATACTATTTAGATACTATTACGTTTTTCTTTAAAAATGATGGAAGAAATTTTAATTTATAAACATTATTTAACATTCTTAGCTATAAATAATAATTTATTATATACATGAATCCAGTAGGAAATTCACTTCAATATCATATTTATTCTTTTGTAATAGAGTTTATTTTTTTTCAAAATGAATTCTAATTTAAAAATTTAATTTTCACCAGTTAAGTTTATTTAGTCCATTTTTCATTTCACTAATAGATTCAAAAGGTACGACATGTTTTGACTTTTTACTTTTGACTATGTTAGTAAAGTTGACAAAATGTTAAAATAAATTAAAATGATTCTCTTAGAAAACTTAACAATTATCTACGAATGAACTCTTTGACTTCCAGAGAGCGCCTTCGCGCAGTATATGCTGAGGTAGTGGTGGTGGACGTGTTGGACTCCCGTGACGCTGCACATCTCGCTTTGCTACAAAGGCCTGAACTGGGTATTACTTTCACAAAAATCCACTGCTGGAATCTCATACAGTATGAAAAATGCGTTTTCCTTGACGCTGACACGTTGGTAAGTTGGACAAATACAAGTTGCTTTGTGTATTCAATTAAGTACATTTTTCTGATCACATATTCAAGGTGGCTGATATAACCAAATTATATTCAAGGTGTCTGATGCACCATCATAATTAAAGTTTTTAAACTTGGATCGGAATATGGGGAGAGAAGTCATTTGTCTTTTACATATATTTTTAACACACGATTTGGTGCAAATATTTAATTTGGCAAGGTTAATTAAAGGTTGTTAAATGCATTCATTTCATTTATCACGAATCAGTAAATCTCACGCTACTTCTATAGATCTTTAAAAGTCAATGAATAATATTAAGTAAATTCATCTATGCATTTACGTAAATACTGGCTTTAGTGTATTTACAATTTATTTATAGCAAACTGTATATTTGCAGCTAGTGTTGTAGCCGTCAATTAAATAATTATGTAAACTGTTCTAGGTCTTGGCAATCTGTTTATTATAATTATACGTCACAGTAAACATAATCATTTTCTAAATTATAATTATGTACAACAGATTTCATAAGTAATAAAAACATAAGATAATATTTTTTTAATAAAAACATCGACTTCTTCAATTTAAACCGGATCCCATAATCAGAACCGTACCAAACTATTCTTAAAGTGTATCCTTCCCAATAAAAAAAGAATAATCGAAATCGGTTGGCGTTATACTTAACACAAAGTCTTAAACCTATGTGATTTTCTCACGGTTACCATTATAAGAAATGGACCAAATTAAAATGGGACTACACGGGAAACGTCAGCTTTCAAATAAATAAAATCATCAAAATCGGCTGACCCAGTCAGTCAAAAGTCCTGAGGTAACACATAAAAATAAAATATATATGTACTCATATGTACAGTGGAATAGATAACCTTCTGACCGAAGTCGGTTAAAAATAATATTTCCCAATTGTGAAGTTATAAAGAAAGTGATTTCCATACAGTAGCTATATAAAATTTTAACATCATTCAACGCCTTACCCCTTGATTAATCACAAAAATGTGGGACTTATTTAAAAATAGTGTTTTACAGTGTTCTGACGTATTTTTCGAACGTTATTATTCTATATAAAACATACCACAAAATAGATTTCCGGATGATGATGATAGTAAATGAAATGTAGAGGATTGATAGTTCCGCTGTCCAATCTAAGCTCAATGCATGGGATAGTTTCGATAAGAAAGTCAATGTTACCGGATGCGGTCGTTAGCTCGCTAACACGAGATCTCGGGGGAGCCATGGCCCAAATATTTGTTCACGATGATTTTGGAACTCCTCCAAATACATTAGACACTTTCTTTCTAATTCACATTATGCTAACAAAAATATCATGAAATACGTCGGCATAAAAAGTTATTGCATGTAACTGTGCAAAATATTCTTTATTATTTATAATTGATTAATCATAGATATACCAGAGTTTTTGGGGGCGCAGGGGCACAAGCCGAATTAAATATTTAATATTTTCATTTCCACGCTCTGATAAAGAGAGTAAAGCGCGGCGCTGAGTTCCATTCAACACGCAATGCCTCTAGAATTCGGCGGAAAGTGGAGAACGGAAGAATGTTAATGGGAAAAGAGTGTTTAAAAACTAGGCTTGCAGATTCCATCTACCTACGTCCCTACCTATGTGCGGGACACCGCGTGAACCTAAAAAATAGATATACCACATCGCCTGTGGTATATCTCAAGATTATCTGTAATTTGTTTTTCCTAGAGGAGAGGCTTTTATCCCTGGCTGATTTAAAAATAGAAATGGGTCGTCCTTCAATATTTCTAGGAAACATTCTAACATAATGACTAACGTAATTTTTATATTAGAATAATACGATAAAGCGTAACGTGTTTGCTCGTTCAATGGTGTTTCTACAAATTACTATTGTTATCTAGCACTAAAAACAATAGATAAGGAAAAAATGGATAAAATAATTCAGACACTGTACCTATCAATGAATTACGTGAAGTTTAAAACAAATAAAAACTTAAAGTATATTGAATTGGATGGGACACAATATTTTTATCATGGGTTAATGTGTCAAACGAAATGTTGATAAAACTATTCGATGGATCATTGTTTGATCACGTGTGATCACGTATCGGCGTAAAATGCAGATGAAAGAGTTTAAAAGTTTGGGATTTATTGTAAACATTCTGGTTAAATCTCCACATACTAGGTATAAAAGATTTTTAAAGTTCACACTGTATTTCTCACTTAGCACAGTAGGCACAGCGAACCCGGGGACTTGGTGTTAATACACTCCGTTCCTATTACTCTAACAGTGAACTCATTTATTTCTATTAACGACAGTTTGTGTTGTTTAAGAAAAATCATGTCGATGTATAATACACATATAAATAGAATTTTACGTCAATCGATCTGAATAATTCACTAACATTCAATTCATTTAGCAACGTGATGATCATTCTATTATATCAACAAGACATTTTTTTACTCGTTATATCACGGGGTATTTTTTTTGCAATAATAATTACATATTTTATCGACCTAAATTTTATGAATAAGTGTTTTTTAATCGAAGAGACGTAGTTCATCAGCAGTATATTTATATCAATGTAATGTACTCAAAGACATTCCAGATATTTTTCGGAAGCATTCCAGAACATTATATATATTTCAAGCGAAAAAGCGACGTATAGCTTCAATTTCTATTCCAAGGTTGTTCAAAACTGCGACGAATTGTTCGAGCGCGAGGAGTTGTCCGCGGCACCCGATGTCGGCTGGCCCGACTGTTTTAACTCAGGAGTATTTGTATTCAGGCCCTCTGGAGACACTTTCAGCAATCTCGTCAAATTCGCCTCGGAACGCGGCAGCTTTGATGGCAAGTACATGTTTTATGTTCTCCATAAATATTTGCCTTCAGAGCGGCACTTTTGAGTCCGAAATAAACGTTTGATTTTGCTTATATTCTGCTTCTTCAGACTAGTGATAAGTTTATAAATGTTTGAAGATTTTTACTTCCTATTTAAACGATATTAAATATTTAAAATTGCCTTTTAATTGTCGTTCATCTTGTAATAACGTCTGTCGCTCGAATGTTTTAAGTAATTTAATAATGGCTTTATTTAGGTGGTGACCAAGGTCTTCTAAATTCGTTCTTTTCGGATTGGGCGCACGGCGACATTAACAAGCATCTCCCATTCCTCTACAATGTCACCTCTGCTGCATTTTACTCGTATTTACCTGCACTTAAACAGTAAGTAAGATTGATTTAACTGTATAATATTTTGAATTTCAAGAAAAGTAAAACAATTGCTTAGGTTAGGATCTAGAAATAGAAATATTTAATATTTCAATTTCTTTGCTTTGGTATCGACGCAAAAACGTGGCGTTGATTTCCGCCATTCAACCTGCAATGCCTTCAGAATTCGGCAAAAAAGGGGAACGAGATGTCTTAACACTAGGTTAAACTGATAAACAGCGTAGAGCTAAAAAAAAAATTTTTTTTTGTTACCAATTTTCAACATGATAGTCTTATAATTGATCTATTTAATGTGTTTTGTATTGTGTTTGTAATCTAGATAAGGTGCTAAGTTTTATCGTAAAGCTACTAACCTATAATCCATAGTATTAGGAATTATTCAGTTAAAAATTATTAACATTATGTGCGTAAAGTAAGTTTTATGGTAGGTAAGTTATTTTATAAATCTAATGTAGTTGAAATGTGTCTATTAAATTATGGTATAGGTTCAAATCCGGCTCTGGATAATGTTTATATTTACAATATAGAAGTCAGGGCTAACAAAATTGAAATTAAAAATATTCTTTTTAGTCATCGAACAATGTGGCTAAATTAAATCTCTTTTGTTTCTTCTTACCCTTTAATAACCAAAAAAAAAATACTTATATTTTATTAATTTTATTAAAGAAAATTTATCTTACGCAATATCGATTTTTTTTTTATTAATTATAATATTACTTTTATACGATCGTATATTCGTTTTTTCCAAAAGGCATCAACAAAATCTATGACTATTTTTAATAGTATATTGGAACCGTAGTCTATGTTAAGAACACATTTTTCAACTTCACACTGTATCCGATAAGACACTCCGTTCTTCAATTTCCGCCCAATTTGCGAGACATTGCGCCTTATTGAGCAAGGAAAGGAAAATGAATAATAAATCATTCTTCCGAGTAGGACTCACTTTACAGTGCAGCTGCTCCACGACGGCCTATAAAACAATTGCACAAAAAACTTACCATGAGTTTATACTATATTCGTATTCTACACATTCCAGTTATGGCCAAAATTTGAAAATCATCCATTTCATTGGTGCCGTCAAACCATGGCTCCAACAATACAACTGGGAGTCACGTTCAGTTCAAGCGCCGGAACACTTGCGAGAATTCCTACAATTATGGTGGGATCTATTCGTATCACAAGTCCACGCTCAGCTAGACTCAAATATGGTAAGATTGATTATTTTTTCATGTATTTCTATATGTATATTGCTAAGTAAGCTATTTTGTGTTTAACTGGATTCTATGAAGGGTGACGGTTTACGGTTTTTTAAGTTTGGTTTTATACACATGTACATGTGTAGTTGTGAGTGTTTGAACGAAAATAGCAAAATTTTTTGACTTTCTTTCAATTGAAATCGATTTGGTTTTATATAAATGTAAATAAACATACGTAATTGAAAACACTTTTCGTACACTATAATAAGAGCAACTAAATTGACATTTATTTTATTTTTTTGACATTATAGTCAACACAAAGGCGCCGTTATACGATATTAGTCTAGTTTACGGTGTCACATTTGTGGAATGTAGCATTGGTAAGTTATTAGATCCAATATCAATTACCACAATGAGATCAAATGCAATACGGCTTCTAGGATTTCATGGCTCACGACCGCAAATACTAGATAATAACCCTTCATAAAGTCCAGTGGAATACTAAGTTATCATTCTTAACTGAGTTCTCATCGATGCAACATGTGTTCTAAGCATACGCCTCAGGACTCCAATATTGAGGAGGAGGTAAAGTTATTAATTTCTAAATTTTATTTGTTTATATGTTACCTCTGTTTTCCTTTCAATTTATGAGGTTTTTTTTTTATTTTTATCGAATCAATTCTTTTTGTAAATAAATATGTTGTAGTAAATTTTTAAAACTAATTGCTTGCCCCCTTAAGCTTGTGCACATTTGTAAAGGCCATACGCAACCCTCTTTGAACTTTTAATGCAAGTGCAATATTATCTAAACATTTCTCCAAAATACTAACATTTCTAACCTTTCAAAATTCTTTCATGTGCTTCAGAAGGTTCTATGTGCATTGGTTTAGTGGAATAGATGGTGTTGGTATTTTGGTGAAATTGCCACCGCTAAGTAAACATACAAGTTTTTATAAAATACTTCATCTTTACTTTTGTTGTTTTAGTTTTGATTTCTTCAACAAGCCTTTATTCTCTTTTAAATGTTATATTAATTTGTATGTTTATTTGGTACTGTTTGTACACAAATATCTAATAAAACACGGCTTGAACAAAGCTATGCACCGATTTTTAGATTAGTGTGTTATGCTTTTTTCAAGTATTTACCGCATGCGTTACTATTGAGCTGTTTTATGACAACCGATAGGATGAAGGATACATTGAAGAACCAGAACCAACGATATATCATGAAGAAGTTGTAGAATATAATGAACCAAATGTACAACATTTTGGTTACTATGAACCGTCATTGGATGCAGAGTCTGAGTTTCCATGGCATCATCCAGAAAATCAGGTTTCTGATACAGAAGTAAATGCACCACAAATTGATATGAGTCAATTCTTTGATCCGTGGAATATTTATAGAGGAAACATTCCGCCCAACAGAGAAGATTCTGGACAGGCGGAACCAACTGATGATTATGAGAATATGAGAAAGTACGCTTGGGATTACGCGCCTCCACAACACAGTCAACATCAAATTGCAGTTATACACAATTACGAACATACAACACAACCACAACATTACACAAACATAAGCGAGCGTATAACACAACCACATCATCATGAAATTCAACACGATGATCATTCCACACATTACTATCATAACCCACCACAAGAACGTCCAATACTGAATCGGCCGTGCAATACTGAATCTAGTCAAAACGTTTTCCAAAATTCAGAATATACTCCAAGCGTGTCACAACCTACTCACGACTACCATTATAAAGAGAATCCACACACTCATACTTCGTCTCATGAATTAGGTAATTTTAATACACAACATAACTATAGTCAACATCATAATGATTTTCAACAACATCAAAATTATCAACAACCACCCATACAACATTCGCACAGTCTATACTATCCTCAGGAACAAAACTACGATCACTGTGACTTTCACGAAGAAAACCACGAACACAGTCAAAATCAAAATGAAACACAAACGAACAATCACGTTTCATATTCAGTAGACACAGAACAAAGTGAAATCACAAAAGAACACAATCATATGAACGACTTTACATATTTGCAATTGAAAAATCCAAACAGAGAGGAACAAGTCTACACAGTGATGATGGACCATGTCAGAATGCGAACGGAATCTATGAAAGTAAATGGATATGAATCCGATAGCGAAAGTGACGTGTATGAGGATGTAAATCCGAGGCATCCATATGATGGATTTTATTTAAGGCACAGAATGACTATAGACTCTCGTGGGCGTAAAATCTGTAGTCACGAAATACCATATATACCGCGGTCACCCTCGCCTGCTAGCTCTGAGGACTTCGAAGATGCACTCGAATATGCCCCTGATGACGATAGTATAGTAAACGGTGAAGATATGCAAGTAAGTTTACTTACAACCTTAATAGTTATAGGTACATAAATAAAATGCACATTTTTGATGTAATAAGAGTATTGTTACTAATATAGCTTGTATATGAGTAGTTTTGCATGCCCTTACTTATTAATTGATGAAACTTAATTGCATGATTCTATTAACAAAGCTAATTAATTCTGACTTAATATTTTCTTAACTAATTCGTTAGAATAATTGGATGTAATTGGATTGTCGCTATATTAATATTTATATGGCTTTACAGACTGGCGTAGCGGGCAACTTAGCAAGAGTAGTTCCAGGTGCTCCATTACAACGGGAAGCCGTAGATGAGCTGTCAAGGCGACAAGGCTGGGAGGCTGGAAACATTGATTATATGGGTGCTGATTCCTTTGACAATATTTGGGCAAAAATATCACAAACACTAAGCCAGTCCCCTGACCAAGACTCAGAGCCACAAGCACCTCAAGAAGAGTCAAAACCTGTTTCAAGTGAGCAAGCTCCGGTAGAGCCAGAACCTGTTGTAGAAAAAGAATCTGTATCAGAAGTTCCTGCAAAGAAAGTAGCCGAAGTGCCAGTAGAAACGAAAAAAGTTCCTGAAGAAGTTGCTGAATTAGATTCCGCAACAGCAGCCTTACCAACGCCAGCGGAAGCGCCACTGCTGTCTGAAGACGTTGAAGTTCCAGTGCCAGCAAGTGAAGCGGCTGAAGCTAAATCAGAGGAACCCATTCCGGTTCCTGCTGAAGCTGCTGCGGTTGAAGCTTCCCCAGAATCTGCACCAGTGGAAGCACAGCCTGAGCCCGCTCAAGAAATACCAGTAGCGGCAGTGGAAGCCCTAAAAATTGATGAGCCAGCACCTAAGCCTGCAGAAAGTGAATCTGCGCCTGAACTGGCATCTGCAAAATCAGAACTTGCAGCACCAGAACCTGCAGCCCCAGAACCTGCAGCACAAGAACCTGCAGTACCAGCAACAGAGCAACCTGCAGTTGTAGCTGTTTCGGAGTCAGTTCCTGAGGTACTCGAGTCTAAACCAGAAGAACCAGCGAAAGCCGAACCTGCTTCAGATAGCCCACCTTTAGCGAATACTCCATCTAAGGAAGAGATCCCCGCGGCGCCCGCCGCTAAATGTGAGTAGAACGAAAACAACAGGTGCCGACTCCGGCCCCATCGCCTATGCATTCAGTTTCACCGAGTTCATTTTGCAGTTTTCATATTTCTTATACTAATATTTAAAACTTTGTTTCGTCTTTTATGGGAACGCGGCGGGCATTGGAATCGTCTCGGGTCCCGTTAAAGACATTAGTGTTTTATTCTTTTGTGCCGTTTTGTGTTTTTGGTTTTTATTTTTACTGATTATACCTTTCAAAATTCGTTATTATTTCACCCAGCTACCGAGGACGGAGCTCAAGAGACGCGGCTTTGATAGAACAGGTAATAACAATATTCCACTTGGACCCAATACGACTATTTATAACTAGAAGCTATTTATTCACTGTTATTTTCACGCTAGAATATCTTTCTCGACTGAATTCTTCATTTCAAATGAACATTTAATTGGTTGTTGTTGGATTGCGTCCAAGTGTCGTTACACGTAGGGACGTTTGGTCAACGTCAGTCGCAGGACGCTATTTCTGGTATCCAATGTATTCGGTCTGGAACGGTGATGCATCATGACACAGCCATTACACATTTGTGCACACACGTGATACAACACCGCTAAGGTAGTCGTCATGATTGCAAAACTACTTATTCTCCTGAGAATGCCACTTCTCTTTTGTTTATTCGCTTGTCATTATATCGTTCATTCATTGCAAGGAACATTATAAGATCCATACACTCACATGCAATACTCATGTTCAGTACGTACTAGCCAATTCACTAAACAATAAAAATTTTGCTAAGCTTACTTAAAGTTTGATTAAAATAACTATCACAATGAATATTAAAAGGAGAATATGGGAGAGTAGTCGAATAATATTCCTTGTAATGTGCAGCCACTTCGCTAAACTGACACCGTCCTAACTTTCTGCTTGCATCGTTTTGACTTAACCGTGTAGCTCTGTTTTCGCTAACTTTGTTCCAGGCCCTAACCGAGCTTGCTCTCTAATGTGACCGCCCTACTAACGCCGCACGTAACTAAAGAGAGGCTATAATGGCGGGTGTGCTTGGTTGTGCAGCGGAGAGGCGCCGGCTGCAGCTGCCGGCG
>DVQM01001595.1:0-11656 GCA_018231645.1 Heliconius ricini | reverse complement strand
CGTCCGGTCCTTCTACCGTATAATCCACCCGTGTGCTAAAACAAAGTGCGGATACGGATATCCATTACATATCCATACCCACGATGTACTACGGGTATGGATTGACTTGATGAGTATGGAAATAATTGAGGAATAGAATACAGCCTATGACTATTAAAATATCTATCAGTAGGTTCTCTCAGCTTGCCCCTATGAAGGTTAAAAATGTATGAAATCTGCTTTTTCGACAAAACAAATGGTAAGATTTAAACACAGTTACATTATAAAGTATTTCGTATACACATTACACATTTCGTACACACATACATCATTTCTATCCCCCATTTTTTCATTGAACGTGCATTAAAATTCACGATATAAGTAAATTCTGACATACACAAGTTACGGGCTGAAATTGAAAAATACCTCCATATAGAATTCAACTCAATTTGTGACATATAAATTAAGCTATACGAACATCTATTAGGTACATATCAAGTAAATTGAACCTTTCATCGGCTCATACTCTATTTTATAGATCAATTTCAACATTGACTGGTTGAAACATAACCCGAAACTAAGAGATCGCTTCTAGACGCCCGTCTCGGTAACCTTGTTATAGTATAATACGTCGTAGCGCCTAATTGCATCAGCGCTCCACAAAATGGCCAATGGACCAGCAAATAGGCCTTCTGCACTAGTTGACCTAACGGTGATGGCCAGGACAAACTAATCCTCTCAATTTTATTCTGCGCCGGGGCCCGTGAAAAATGAATTTTGAGGTTGTTCACCACCCAAGGAGAGTAAATTGAGGTTGAATAATTTACTTTTCGCCGTTCCTTATTGCGTGCTTATTTACTTTAAGATGAGGCAAATTTATTTTTGACGAGATTCAACGTGGCAGTTGTTTGTGGATTAGATGATTTTTGTGTACGGTTTTCTTTTCAACTGAATTTTGATAATTTTGCATGGAATAAGCGAAATTTACAGTTAAGTTTATTGTTAACTTTCACTAACATATCAAAAATTTAAGAAACAGGGAAACAATGACTAAGAAGGACAGATCATATGATGAATGTTAAGGATTTTAGCAGTACCTAAAGAATAACTCGGAAAACTAAATTATTTAACATATCCATAGGTATTATCCATAGGTATATATCCTAAGTAATATTATAAAAAAAAAAAATATACTTATTAACTTATGAACGGTTATTAAAGCATAATTTTCAAACCACACATTCAATTTCCGGTCACAATACATTTCCAATACTTTGAACAGATTAACACTACCTCACTTATAGGTAACCTGAAGTGCAAACTTAAGGGATGGTATTTGCCTACTGCATACAAACCCCTCGTATTTGGTCAGAGCACAGCTTCTCACCATGTACCACTCGAGTGGTTCCTAAGATTCATTGAATATTCTGCGGTCTAAACAACACGAGTTTACGATTTCCGTCTCTCTATTGGTTGGCAATACGGAGTTATTGGAGCTATTATTTCGATTGTACTGCCGTTTTCGACTTAGATACAGCTGTAACAATGTTATCGACTACTCAAAGTTCTGGTTCTGGTTGGTTTGGATGCAAATAATTATTGATTTTAGTCTATTAAGTTACTTACTTTTGAGGCCACTTGTGGCGCGGAAGAACAAAGTGTGACTGACTGTAAAATCGACTGGTTGTTGGTTCGATCCCCACTCGAGGGAATGAAATATTTATTTATATTTTCATTTTTTCGCTTTAGTGTCGAGGCAAAGCAAGGCGTTGAGCTCCGCCACTCAACACGCAATGCCTCCAGGACGGCGGAATGTGGGGAACGGAGTGTCTTAACACTAGGTACCCTCTGCCTACCCTGCTGGGTGTGTGGGATTCAGCGTGAAGCTGATTTGATTTAATTTTTGAGCTACTTAAATTACTGTAATTAATTGTGAATGAACTTAACCAATTTAAGTGCAGTTTTTACTATTGTATTTTAATGAACTTTCCTTAATATTTAGTGTTCGGTTCATAGATAAGAAAGTTGTATTGAGTATGTTGTTGTTGAATATATTATTCAAGCTGATGCAGTAGCATGCGGGTCACTGATTAAGAAATAGAAATAATAAAAAAAAAATGTCATTGTTTTTTTTAATTAAATTATTTAAGTATTAAATTTCTTTTGTTGATAAACTGTAAAAATAAAAGAAACTAAAAGAAAACTAGTCTAAAAGACTTGATCATATATACGTCTATATATCTACTATATAAAGATAAATCCAGCAGATATCTTCTATTGACCTTCGTATAGAGCGCCCGGATACGTAATTACGGTATTCAATTAGAGCAGTGAATTCCCCGTCAGAGAATATTCTCCAATCATACACGAGTACGTTCGCTAGTCAGCAAAGTCGAATTAGCTTTTAATCAATACAACATACATACATTTATTGTTAACCTCGTTTACATTGTAGTTTATATAATGATATATTAATATGTATGTATGAACTTTAAATATAGAAATTGTATTTTTATTTAATACTAGGCTATGACCATACAAAAAAATCATCAACAATGGATGATTCACGGTAAAACTAACAGACAGACAGACGGAGGAAAGAAGAGTATTTGAGTATTTTTTTTCCTTCTGTTATCAATATTAACCAACTACAATTTTTTCTTATATCTTTCTTTTATTTTATTATATAACATAAGTATGTATGTTAAACTTATAACATTCACGAAACATTTGTTCAATAAAATATTTTTAACAGTCCGAATTTAAATTTTTATAAACATCGGTGGCGATTTAAAAATTTTTCCATATTAACTTTCAACCTCTTATTTGAGCCCTTAGGAGAGTCAATGGCAAAAAACCATGAAACACGTGTTCAATGAAATATTTTTATGAGTCTGAATTTTAAATTTTATAAAAATCGGTGCTGATTTAATTTTTTTTTCCATACAAACTATCAACTCCTATATTTAGGGTTAAAATTTTTTAAAATCCCTTCTTGTGGATGTCTAGATTATGAAAATAAATATCTGTCTAAATTTCACCTTTCTACGCACAGCGGTTACGGCTGTGCGTGCGTCTTACCTCAGTCAGTCAGGGATATTGTCAGGGATATAGAGATTGAGATAATATAGAGATTGAGATAATATGTTAATTTTAGATTATTTCAAAATGTGATTATTTGTTTGGCTGTTGCGGCATTTTTGTTCACTTACTTATATACAACACGATTCACATTTAAAATAAGATTTAGTACTAATTGATTTAATTAAGTACAAAGTTTCTTTGTTAATTTCGATGCCATAGAATACCTATCGCGAAAATCCTTTTACGCGTAATCATGAATAATTAATTAGTTTTGGTAATTTAAATGACAATAGGACTGCTATTTACTTCGAAAGTTGTTTCTGGGCTTATAACTAATTATACTTTCTTATATTGATAGATAGAATTCATTTTATTTAATAATTTAAAATTAAAGAAATATATCAGCTTCACGCTGTATTCCGCACACAGCAGGGTAGGCAGAGGGAACCTAGTGTTAAGATACACCGTTGTTCCCCATTTTCCGCCGCTGGAGTCATTGCGTGTTGAGTGGCGGATTCAACGCCTCGCTGCGCCTCGACAACAGAGCGAAGAAATGAAAATATAAATAAATAAAATGTATTCCATTTCCTCGAGTGTCACACTTAGTACCTCTGCACGGCTGGCCTTACAAATATTAATTGTAGATTTATATAATAATAATATATATAGTTAGATTTAAACCCACAAATTTTAGATGCCCCCTTACGGCACTATGTAGGTGGCAACTTTATTCCATTACTGGCGGTACGCTTGCGGTCTTGCTCAGATGAAGTCTGCTATTTATTTTATATTAATTAAGTGCATTTAGGGAAAATTGATTACCTACTTCTCTTTTATTTTATACAATAAATAAATTTTAATTTAAATATTAAAACAGTTGGGACCTATCGCGTGCAATAAAAAATTTAGGGAAAAAAGGAAATTTCATAAAAAAAAACACTCCTTATGTTGTAACAACCTCCTCTATGTTGCAGTTACAGTCCCGTAAAACTCGATTTAGCATTTCTGGAGAATATCTCGGAAAAATAGAAAGACCGACTTTCGTATTAAATCATAAAGTTATAATATCGTAAAGTATTTTGTTTGTGTTTTAGTATATTTTATTTTCTTGGAAAAACTTTAAAAATGTTTAAATCACAAACAGGTATTGTATTTTATATATATTTATATGTAAAGATAGATATTAGATATTAAAATAAAGGTAAATTTTGTACAAATACTATATATGACAATATGATGTAGTGGTTGATATGTAACCTATATCAATATTATCCAAATAGTTTTTTTAAGGTTTCAATTTTTCCATTTCATATGAAAGCAATTTCCTAAACATAATAAAGAACTTGTAAGGTTCCTTCTTCGGAACTAGCTTTACAGTCTTCAGTAATTTTTTATTCAGTTAAATTGTATCGTGTTTCCCTAACGACCTCTTGCAAGTTTTCCGCATTTTCACGTACAAAAGAAAATTCGAGGAAAACTTGGGTTTCCTAAACGTAACAGGCTTCGCCTTTCTTAATATTTTGTAGGCGATTGCTTGTTAGCGCGAGAGTTAAAGTTTATACCATAAAAAAGTTGATTGTATTGCTTCAAGATTTAACTGGCCTGCTTTGCCAGAGTCTCTTGTCTTCAGCTTTGTAATGTAGTGTTAAGACACACCGCTCTCCACTTTCCATTGATTTCTTAGCATTGTGTGTTGAGCGGCAGAGATCAACCTCGCGTTTTGCCTCGACATCAGAGCGAAGAAATGAAAATAATAAATATTTTATTTGTTCGACCAGGAATCGTACCCACAAATTGTCGCGCTTACAACCACATACGCTTGTGCCGCTGAGCTGTAACTGTCCACATGATTTTCATGTCATTTTCATTTAAATTATACTGATTTTCCTTTTCTTTAATATACTTAACGTATTCAGTATGTATAATATGCAGATTTGTTCTTTTTAAATGAGAGTATTCCTTGTGGAATAGAGACATTATATAAATAGCTAAATGTCTTACTTTTACTTGTAAACATTTTTCTTTTGTCGTTATTCCCACATGGCACGACGTTGCCGAATATTGTAAAAACGCCATCTTTGTTATATGAAAAAGTACTTTATTCTATAAATATAATAAGTGAAATATAAAATAATTTTAACGTATAGATTTCAGAGAGGTGATGTTTATTTATATACTTTATTGCACAAATTACAAATAAGAAAAATGTACAAAAGGCGGGCTTAACGCTAAATAGCATTCTCTACCAGCCAACCTTGTATGTGTGAGAATAAGTCTGTAGGTGTGCAGAAGTAGAAAATATAATTATAATAATATAATATCGATATTCTAAATAAACTACAAAAAAACCCATATATACACACACACACACACACACACACATACACCATATATACCATACTAATACATACAAATAACTACATAATAAATTAAATAGATGAATATTATATATTTATGCTATTTTTAAAAAAATGCTCTTTCACCCGGCGCTTCCCGACCCGACCTCACGAGAAGGAGCTCTTCTTGTGAGCTCGGGTAATTCGTTCCATAGCCTGACTCCGGCGACTGCAAAAGAGTCAGACATGAACCCTGATGTATGACGGGGAGTGGCCAGCATAAGATTGGATTGGGAACGTAAGGGTCTTTTATGGAAAGAGGAAAGGAATGCAATGGATGTTCAAATGTTTATAGATTTTCCAAAAATCGTTTAATATAAAAACTATTCAATACCGCAATATTTCAATATTTTATTTTGATTTTATTCGAAATGTGAAATAATGCATGTATAAATATATTTATCAAATAATTCGATGCTTAGAAAGTTAGAGCGTTTAAAGCTAAAAGGCGATAAATTTTACTAGGTTTTATAACAACGTTAATAAGTTATTTCTTCATAAATTCTGTGCTATAAAAAATATTTAGCTCAGCTCGTTAACTATAAATTATTCGTTTATAGTATGCTAATGTTGTTACGTGGGAAAACGATTTTTTAACTAAATGTATTATATTTCTATTTATATTTTATTTTGAGAATATATCATGATTTTAATTTCTTTTTTTTATATCTTTATTTTTTTTGAATGGAGTTGTTTTTTTTGAAGTGTTGGGTTTTGCATGCTCAAGGGATCTGACAACACATTCTAGAAACTTTACAGACAACCATATTATACAACCATATATTTAGATTGGCTTAAAACTAATAAACAAGTTAGTCTTCATTTAAAAATGTATTATATTGACGAAATTCCTTCATTTTCCTTTACTACCTCCTAAGTTCAATACATTTATTTTTATATTTATAATTTTTTTTATTTAAACTTGCAACTATTTTGTTCAATCATACATATTATTAAATATCAATTATTATTTTGTTTATAAAAATCATCTGTTTATTATAAAAACTAAAAACTATATATTATACTATAGTAGTATACCTAGAGTTAGAACTAGTTTTCAAAAAGTTTTCGGAGCTTGATGAAGGTTCAGCCGCAAAATATAAAGTGCATTCCTGGGACTCCACTCAGTCACTGTCAGCGTTAGGTTTGCGTCTACCCTTTGGGATTGCTGAACTAAGTTTCGTGCTGATTTAATACCTTTCGCGATATGTACCTAGAATTTTAACTTACTAAGCTTTTTATTCTTACGTATTATTAATATTTTATTTATAAAACATCTATTGAGATAAGAAAACATCCTTTATATGAAAACTGAAATAATATTTTATAAAAACGTAAATATTATAAGTTATATAGAAGTAAAAAAATTAAACTATAGTGTAATGTAGTGTGTCAGCATCTACCGCGATGGTTGTAAATTTTATCACCACTTGATACAATGAAAAATATGTTTAAAGAAAATATTTCCCAAATAATGAAGACAGCGTGGCGTTGATTTCCGCCGCTCAATACAAAATGTCGTAAACTCAAGTGGAAAGCTGAAAACGAATTGTCATAACACTTAATTTCATAAGATATAAATTTTTTTGTGTTTGTTTTTTTATGTGTTCTTGTCCTAGTCCTTCTTAAGCTACTCTTCGTTCATTACCTTGTATTAAGGCACTCCGTTAACAATTTTTCCCTGAATTCTAGAGGCATTGCGTGTTCAGTAACTCAGGGGAACTCGACACCTATCAACGAAAACGGAAATACTAAATTTTTCCCCGAGTGGGAACCTAACTCACAACCGAACCCACAACTTATCGCGTTTACAGTCACACTCTGTGCTCCGTCTACTACGTCTGACGTCAAATATAAACATAATATTCACAATATTCGAACTCACATCTTAATATAAAAAAACGAATAGATAACTATTCAGTAAAAGCATTCTGATGTAGAAGAAGCTTGAACCTCTACAGACCTCGGTACTTAAGAGGGCAACGTTGCGTGCATTCATCGCCGTCGGCAAAAGCATTGTAAAAGTTTAATGCGATTCCGTAAAGCGTGATCTCTCTGATGGATTCCAAGCCACGATTGCCCTCCCTAAGTGTTGGCTGATAATCTACATTGATCTAATGGAAAGGGATTTATGCTGAACAGCACTAAGAGCTTGGGTGCGATATTGCTTCCGTGTTCTCGTATGTGGCTTGAGAAAAGATTGTTAATTTATTGGTGGAATTTGGTGTGAAATAAAGTTAATTTAGTTCTGTTTTAGTAAAGCATTTAATTTTATATTTTTTTAATTCTATTAGTTAAATGTATTATCAAATATCAAATTAAACTGGTCCAGTCGGAAGCCATTCGTGGCGCAGGGGAATAAGCGTGTGGCTGTAAATGTGGGTTCAATTCGAGGAAATGAAATATTTCATATTTTGATTTCTTGGCTCTGGTGTCGCAGCAAAGTACGGCGTTGAGTTCCACTAGACAACACGTAATGCCTCCAGAATTCAGCTCAATACATATACGTACAGCGTAAACCTGAAAAAAAAATCTTGTTAATAGTAGTTAATAGTTTCATTTAATGTAATTAATTGTGTTGAGTTAAATGTAATAAATAAAAATACATATAACTTTCATTCGTAGCTGTTGGATATATCACGCTTACACACTTAAACATAAACGACGTCGTTACACCGACTATCTCCATTCACCTGCCACGGTGCGAAGCGCTCGTCACCCTCCGTCTCTAATAAATTTATCTCGTCAGGGGTAATATTAAGCAAGTTTAGGAACAAATTACGTGCACAAAGTTCCTTACGCCTTCCCCAAGTTCACGTAATTACTGAGGCATTCGCCCTAATGTCCCTTCTTAGATCGTTCTCTGGTATTCTATGTACAGGCCATATCACAGTTCCGTTTTGGCGCAAACGAGCAGAGATAACCGCTTTATTACTTGACGTGATGCCAGAATTCCTATTTTCACAAGAATCAATAGCTAGCGTCCTCCGGCCCGAGTTAGACATAACGATGGTAGCTGCACCACAAGATGTGCATCGTCGCCAAATCCGTTTGAATTCAGTATATTAAACCTTCAAAACAATATATTCATGTCAAACTAAAGCTTAAGAACAACGTCGCTCAGTGGCACAAGGGTGGGAATGCAATGTGAAGATTGTGGCATCGATTCCTACTCGGAGAATAATTTATTGTTTATTATTATTTTCGTTTCTTCGCTTCGGCACCAAGGCAAAAGCCCGGCGTTGAGTTCTACTCAACACGCAACACCTACCAAACATAAAGCAGAAAGCGGGGATAGCAGTGTTAACACTATGTGCCCTTTGCTATATGCGGGATACAACGTGAAGCTAATAAAAATAAGTTTACTCTGGAGTTTTTATGAAAAATGAATTATATTGTTGCTGGAGATTCACGGATTTATAGACTCCACACTAACTTTGCGGTCGACGTTCGGTAACATTGTCAGTTCCTTTATATACGGCATCTACAAGTTTATAGTCATTTCTATTACAGGGCTCCCTCACCACTTTCAATTTATTTTATCGAGACATCTAAAGTAAATTGATGGTACGGTCCAGGTGTTCTTTTTATAAATATTCATTGAACAAGATTCCACCGCTTTGATCAAATCAGTTTATGTTTGATTTGAAATTGTTTCTGTGCAGGTATTTTATGATTATAGGGTTCCGTACTTTAAAAGGTGAAAATAGAATTCTTATAAGATAATTTTGTTGTCCGTCTGTTTGTTTGTTAAGATCATTTATCGAGAGATCGCATGGATAAATCGATCTGAAATTAATATCAAATATTCTGGCTTATGGTCTCATAAAGTACCAAAAGAATAAAGAAAAGTCAAAAGAATTTCGCTTCTATATAGATACTTCGCTTCCATCGTTTGTATAAAATTTCCCTCGAAATCAAAACCTATAGTGCACTTACAATTATGAAATTTGGCAAGAAGTGAGAACTTCCACTACAAAAGTAAAAAATCTAGACAGTGGAAATCAATACATATTTCATAGAATAAAATATTACAAACTAATTGGCACGGAACCCCCGGTATAGTCCGACTTGAATCGACCAGTTTTTTCTATTAAGATTTCCAATTTCTAGCGTAGGAAGGCACGCACGGCAAGGATGCGCGTCTAAGAGTGTCTGCACCAGGCGCACAGCGGCCGCTAGGAGTGTCTCTGTGAAACGGAGCATGTAGGTTAAGGGCCCTCCACGCTTTGTTAGCGCGCTCTAATCACTGCCGGCCCTCAGAGGCACGCGACTCGAGGGCTCGTGGCGCACTAGCGTTTTGTGCATCTCTTTGCCTATCTCCTACCACTCAATGCTTGCCTGGTACCTGCCGTTGCATTAGAATAGTTGGAAGATGTTTTTTTTGAGCTAACGATATTGGATTTATATTTATTAAGTGATTTTGTTCTCTTTTTACGACATTTTATTAATTTTATTTTGGTTTCACGCTGTATCCAGCACATCGTAGAGTAAATAGAGTGAACCTGGGAACCTGCTGCTAAGACATCTCATCGTTCTCCATTTTACATTTTTCGTTCCCCACCTCCAGATGAGAACTCTCGAGGAATTGCGTATTTAGTGGCGGAACTGAAAGCCGCGCTCTTTCAGAAACTACAATAAACTACAGTTTACTACATAGTCATTATACAAAGAGTATTCTTTAGGAATAATTAAAATATCAAAAACAACAGTTATAATAGTTTGAGGCTAGTCATAGCGCAGGGGCACAAAGCGTGACTGTACAATCGACTGGTTGTGGGTTCGATTTCCACTTGAGGAAATGAAGTATTTACTTACATTTACATTTTCATTTCTTCGCTCTGGTAAGCAAAGCGCGGCGTTGAGTCCTGCCACTCAACACGTGACACTTCTAGAACTCGGCGGAAAGTGGCGAACGGTGTGTCTTAACACTAGGTTTCCTCTGCCTACCCTGCTGCGTGCGGGATACAGCGTAAAGCTGATTTGATTTTTTCATAATTTTTACGTTATAATAAACCACTTACACGCTATTTTATTTCCACAATGAAAAATAATAAACATTTTCAATAGAAATCCATTATTGGATTGTAATACTCTCAAGAACTTCGATATATTTCCAAATAGATATATGAACGTGACGCTGTCAGATTAAGCACGGTTGGCGTCTGTCCAAACTTCTTTAATCTTACCCAGAAGACAGGGTCGTATTTCGGGAAAACAACATTGGAATGTAACTTATTTTGATAATCTTCGGGTTATTCTTGACGTTTTTATATTATTTATCCTAAACTTAAGTTAATTACTAAAATATATATGTAAATGATCTAAATATCTATATGGTCTTATTCCCTATTTAAAATCGACAGTTTATCGTTGAATTGGTTCTTATGTAGGTTTTACTAACTTATAGAAATATGACATTTTTTTATCATTTTCAGAAAATATATATGTATAATTCTTTAAAAATCAAAATTTATATTTTGTTTTCTATATAAAAAAGAAATAAATATTGGCTGAACAAAAAAACTCCCATATTGTTTCAGTTCAATATCACAGTATTGTATTTTGCACGGTGGAAAGGCCAGTACGTGGCCGATTGTTCTAAGGGAAATTTATGGAGTTGTGAGTGTCCGCGATCTGAATTTGTAATTGCATTTTATGGGGGTTTATTGTTGATTTACGCAATTATTTATGGCATCATTACAAACAAAACTTCTCGTAAATATATCTTGTTTAAAGGGCTGTTAAGGGTAGTCCTTTGATTGCTTTGTTAGCTTTTTTGTTTGCTTCACACTATATACCCTATATAATAGAATTTTCACTTTCCGTTGAATTTCCGAGGCATTACGTGTTGAGTGGTGAAACTTAACGGTGTATTTTTGCCTTGGTATCAAAAGGAAGAAATGAAAATATTATATTAATAATAATTTCTTTCCCCCGAGTTGGAATCGAACCTATACCCATCGCGTTACAATCACACGCTGATGCACCTGCGATGACCTTTTATATTATATTCATATAAATGGCCAATTTCTTATTATGGAATTGAATCAGCAATATGTATCATTTAGTTAAAATATATGTCTTGTATCCAAAAAATATTATAAAGAGAAAAACGATAGTAGGTCCTTAGATAAGCCAGCTTTGAGGCCAGTCGTGGCGCAGTGGCACAAAGTGTGACTGTAAAACCGATTGGT
>DVQM01001594.1:0-11661 GCA_018231645.1 Heliconius ricini | reverse complement strand
GTGCGTGCGTCTTACCTCAGTCAGTCAGAACAAGTCCTTTTATATATATAGATGACAGTTATGGGCTCGATTTTCACCTGAGAACTGAGAGAATCGGTCAATAAACTATTTAAAGGGTTTTTTTATTGAATATTTTGTTCACTTTTTGTGATAAAAAATAGTGAAAAACAGTGATTAATTGACTTTTAATGTAATCTGTTACCAACTGTATTTACATATACAGGGATCGTCTCCGCAGGTCAAAGACAATAGATGTTTGTGTTAAATGTTTTCAATTCATACTATACACTTACTAGCTTAGCTCTTACCCGGGCGTCGTTCGCATTTTATCAATAAGTTTTTTTAAGTATTCTATCCTTGATTGTATTCTTATATATATAGGTAAGCCTTCGGCTTCGTTTGCGTTGAAACATAATCACATTTTTTCTTTTACCTTATTAATTTCGGAAAAACATAAGTGCTAACCAAGGGACCTACATGACAACTTTTTGTGTTCTGCGCCGCGTAGTGCCGGCATTTTATTGAGTGTCGGTCACTCAGTAACGGAAGTTTTATCGATCTATGACATAAAACTCTTCCGTTATATACTTTTATCCCTAATCTCTGATCAAAGCATAAGTAATACTATTTTCAAACTTGGCAGGTATTTAAGTAAACGGGGCGGTTCTCAAATTCTCTAAATTCTTTCATTGATATGTTACTTTCTGTCATCCAAAGTAAAATGTAACCAAAAAGGTCATAAATAGAACAGTAAAACCATAAGAGTGATACTTATTTAGAAAACGTATAAAAATTTGAACGTAGCGGGACTCGAACCAGCGCCTCCTGGAAACCAAACAATTTAAAAATGTTTAAAACAACCGTAACAGTACATTAAAAAACTAAGCTGTAGACGTAGATGGAAATCCATTTACATTATAAATTATAATTATTTAGGTACTTCTTACTCGTACAAGGTTCATTGTTTGCGCGCATTAATAAATTTTATTGCTCGATAGTCTATTTACGATGTAATTGGGGGGTCTGTTTTGTAATATTACACTGTCTTATGATAGGCGAGCTTTAGAGCGATAAACAATTTATAATTTTAGATAATTCCAATAATTGTTTTTTAAGGCCAGTCGTGGAGCAGTGGCACAAAGTGTGACTGCAAAATCGACTGGTTGTGGGTTCGATGGCCACTCGAGGAAATGAAATGTTTATTTACATTTATAATTTCATTTCTTCGCTCTGGTGTCGAGGCAAAGTGCGGTGTTGAGTTGCCTCCAGAGCTTGATGGAAACGGGAACGGAGTGTCTTAACACTAGGTTCCCTCTGCCTACCTTGCTGTGTGCGGGATACGGCGTGAAGCTGATTTAATTTTGTTTTTATTCCATTCTTGTAATAAGTGTTAAAAACATATAAGTATTAAAAAAAACCATATATAGACGGTCGATGAGTCATAGTTAACTATTGACGGCCGCGTACATTTGGTTTCAGGATTTTTTTGATTTGTTCAGGATTTTTTCTTTTGACGATTTTCTCGAGTGAAAAATATGCAAAAGTTCAGAAAACTTTACTTCGCAGCAGCCACGACTCGTTGACAGTATTGTATAAAATATATAATTTGTTTTTGTAACACGATAACCTCATTATCGCGTAATAAAAATTACAACCGCTTATATAAAATTAAAGTGACAGAAACATATTTGCTAAACTTTTGAATAATAAATGTATTTTTTTTATCTATACGCATTACGCACCTACCGCATCATGCTGGGTAAGCAGATGGAACCTGGTGTTAACACCGTCCGTTCCCCACGAATTTTCGAGATATTGTTGAGTGACGGAACTCAATGCCGCGCTTTGTCTTGTTACCAGAACGAGGAAAATAAAAGGCAGACACAGCACAATAGTTTAAACAGCGTTGCTAGATTTTCTCTTGGTGAAAAGTAGGATTTTTGAACATTTAATGTAAAAAAGCGGGATTCTTTTGTCGAAAACGAGACAACGAGACAAAATTTAGTTTTGTCTATGTATATGTAAGGCAGTTAAGTCTTCAGAATAATCATACATAACTTACGAATGTACTTCTTTGTATTTCTACGAAAATATTAGTAACGTACTAAAATATTAAGGTGGTAACAAAAGATTTCTTCTATCACCTTAATATTTTAGTAAGTGTCCCAGTATATGAAATAATACGTGAAATGCGGAACTACGCCTGTCCCAAAATTTTGAACTAAAGATCGGGACGTCCCGCCAAAATCGGGACTTCTCAGGTGTAACAATATTTCTGTACAGTAAAAAAATAAAAAAGATCACTGGGTGACAGATAGATAAATAAAATTATAATTAATTTGATTGATTTGTTTTTTTTTTGTTTTTTGCCTATACTATAAGTAAAAATTTATAATAAAAAAAATATCAAATAAATTTGACTCTACATTATCTGTAGTACCTTAAATATGTGTTGTAAAAAAATTTACCTAAGAGAAAATCCTGACTTATGTTTTTGCTCGTGGTTCCATTCTTAATCAGGGAAATGCTAGGAGTTATTTTCATGTTTCCGCTCCGATGAGTGTGGAACAAGCGAGGCGTTGAGTTCCGCCAATCAACACGGAATGTATGTAAAATTGGGAGGTGTCTTACCCACAAGCTACAAATTTTGAATTAGATTACATTCATTTTAAGTGTGCAATATGTACTCTACATATATACATTATAAATGTTAAGTTAGCAAATGTATGGTACATTTGCTAACTTTATAGCGTATTTATTAACGCGAGTTATCATTTCACCTTATCTTTGACATGTAAATATTATCTAAATGTTTGTAATAAAATATATACATAAAACAATCATACAAAACAGCCATAAAACTCATTTCTGCGACGTTCCCATATGTACAAAATAAATAATTATAAAAATTATACACTAAGCTCGCAATTTTTATTTTAAAATGGTAATGTATAAATGAATATAAACACATCTGCTTATTATATTTTTTGTTTTTTAAGTTCTTTTTCTCCTATTTTCGAAACATGTGACACAATCTACTAACCCGCCAGCATGGTGGGCCGGGTAGTCTGTGCCTAATAACAAATATTACTAACAAAAAAATAACCCTAAATTTTTTTAAAAATATCTTTTACTCGAACATATCTATACAAGAGTCCAGTCGTGGAGTAGAGGCACAAAGTGTTACTGTAAACGCGACTGGGTTGTGGGTTCGATCGCCCACTCGAAGAAATAAATTGCTCTGGTGTCGTGGCAAAGCGCTGTTGAGTTTTGCGACTCAACACGCAATGCCATGGGAACGGAGTGTCTTAACATTAGATTCTCTCTGCCTACCCTGCCGTTATTTTAATATCTATTCAAAGCTAAATTCAGCCATATAAGATGAATCAAAAAAAACGACGCTGTTATGGCACAGTACAGGCTTTATATTGTGGGTTAAAATCTCAAAACAATCTAAGCTGACAATTCATAAACACATTCCTAAATCTAGTAAGACAAATCGCGGTGTTGAGTTTCGCTTCCATTTTTCAGTAAATAGTGGAGCAACATATAGACTAAGTTTTATTCCAAAATTCTCGCGGGATCAGAATTTACGCAGGAAGAAAGAGATAAATGTAAAATTACCAAATATTTTCCTTTTTTTTTGCGAGCGAAATAAAATTCAGGATATTTTGTGTATAACAGAATACCAAACACGAACGAAGCAGCGAGCGGGCCGCTAGTTATACATAAAGATGTGAAAAAATTATAAAGATTTCACAGTAGTATAGGACGTAAAATACTGAATCATCTCAAAGTCTTATAAAAAAAATAGACATTAATATATTTATACATTTTTATTATGAAAGTCACGTATCAATACAACGTGCGACAAACGGGCAAGTAAAATCGATTAGATATAAAAGATAGATCAAACTTAGTGGTACGTGCGAAACGTGTCAAATTAATCAAAACATTTATTTAATTATATTAATTATTGATATTTTGTATATAATCAGATTGCTTTATTATCTTTTTTATAACATAAAAATATCTGGTTAGTTTTTTGGTGTTGGCAGGAAAAAATCTATTGTTAATATACTTTAAACCTTAGACTTGCCTTCGACTCTGTAGGTAATTCTTGGACAGCTAGATTTTTTTTGTGAAATTTTTAAATTAGATTTCGCTGTGAATTAAGTATCCACTTGGATAGACTACATGCAATGATTAGAAAATTGGTCAAAAAAATGGGAACGGAGGATAGGATAACACTATGTTCCCGTACACCAGTGTAGGCCCTGTGCCTGGACAAATTGTGTAACATGATTTCGACTACAATAGACAAAATCGAAGATAATTTTCACTTCTTATGAAATAAGATTTTGTTAGTGCTACTTTCTACTTTACCAGAAATGCCTTTGACATGCCGGCTAACAAAATTTTTTAAAATAATCTTGATCGTCAATAATATGTAAAAACGATCTGAGATGTTACTGTGAAGCAGGATACGCGGTATTAGTCCCGGTCACTTTGCCGCAGTAAATTGATGTAATGATCTGTAGGATCTACTTATATACATACAAGACTATTTTTACTCTTTATCATCAAGATATTTTTTTCTATTAATATACAATGATTTTTTTCTATTATTATAACACATTTGTCTTAATTATATTCGATTTATTCTTCTTTCACTATATATAGAAAATTAGGCGGAAAGTAAGGAATTCGCGTGTCTTAACGCTAGGTTCCTTCTGCCTACTTTGCTATATGCGAGATACTGTACGAAGCTAAAAAGAAAATACAATAGTAATATATTCACGAATTCTAAATTTTCATCTTGTATGATTAAACCTTATGTTAGGTATTTTAGTTCTAATTTCATGTGTTTCAGCGAATATCGCGATCGCCTCTACGGGTTATTCCATGGGGTGGACGGCACCAATCAACAGCAAGCTGAAGGCCAATAGTACTGATAACCCACTCGGAGCACCTGCGTCAGACGACGAAATAGCATGGATGGGATCTCTTCTCAACATTGGAGCTATGTTAGGTAAAAAAATTGTATACTTTTAAGATACAGTATAAAGATATTGAATGATTCTAAAGCTTTTGGCATTCTCTGTGTTTCAGACACTTAAGCCATTATATATTTTCTTAAAAGGCTATTTCGAGTACTCAATTTGAGTGGGTACATGCAATAGATAATAATACTAAATGTATTAACAAGAAACATTGGCCACGTTACTTGTCGTGGGCAGGGGCACAAGTATACAGAACTGATACTGCAAAAGCGACAGTTTATGGGCTCGATTCGCACTAGAGTAAATGAAATATTTTATATTTTAGTTTCCTCGCTACAATGGACCGCAACAGTGACAACGGTCCCGTCGGTCTTAACACTAGGTTCCCTCTGCCTATTGCAAACTACGGGATACATTTTTTTTATTATATCAACAAATTTATTGTATTTTATTATTCTCTCTTAGGACCATTCATTGGTGGTTTCGCCGCATCAAAAGTAGGTAGAAAATGGGGATTACTAAGTTCAACAGTGCCCCTACTGGTCGGTTGGATTCTAGCAGCGGCTGCCAGCAACATGGCCTTCTTGTACGCGTGCAGGATATTCTGGGGTATCGCTGTTGGGATGCTGTTCACTATATCACCGATGTACTGCGCTGAAATTGCTACGGTATATTTCCTTCTTTATTAAATGATGCAGGATATTCTTTACAAATTTTTTTTTTTTATGGTTCCTGTTTACAATACAAATATCTATATATAGATATATATCTATATCTAAATATTTATCCGAATGGAAATTGAATCTACAACTTACGTGGCTACTTAGTAATGATTATACGATATCAACATCTTCTTCAAAATGTGTGCAACATTTCAGAATATATTATAATGGTCAAAGGAAAATGAACTCCAAACTAACTAACTAACTGAGCGAGAATTGTATTCACGTAATGTGGTACAATTTAGGGCTATTTGCAGTCCATTCGTTAAATTATAAATAAGTGTATTTATCGGCCATCGTGATGTAGTTTCACATACATTTTAAGTATGTTTTGTTTTTTTTCCAGGACGACTCACGAGGAGCTCTCGGCTCGTTCCTCCAAATGTTCATAACAGTGGGCTTCCTGCTGGTATACGGTATAGGCCCGCAAGCGTCGTACGGCGCGGTCGCGTATGTCGGTATAGCGTTCGTCGTTGTGTTCGCTGCTTCCTTCTTCTTTATGCCAGAAACACCTACTTATTATTTGTTAAAAGGTGAGATGCACTTTTTGTTTTTTGTTTTTACATGTCTTCCTAATTTGTAGTTGAAGAATGAAACACTGAAATATCGCTGTGTCACCTTACTTGACTCTTGACTCCACAAAAATTTAGAAGCCTCTATCTAACTAGATTGAAAAACAAACAAAAATTTGCAGTATGTAATGAAAATAATTTTAGTATTGTAATTGAATAATTGTAGTAGTTGTATTTGTGTTACAATTGTATTGCGGTGCAATTGGCTCATGATCATGAATATTCCTCTTTATTGATATTGTTTAATTTTGACGCGTCTTCTGCAAATAAATGTAGAAAATGTAAATGTAATATAAAATATAAATGTATATAATAGGTATTATATACATAGAATTTAATATTGTTAAATATGGCGCCTGGCTGGTGCCAGTCGCACAACAACTGGTTCTGGTGCACTGGTTGTGCGTTCAATTCCCACTCAAGAAAAAGATATTTATCGTAGGAACATTCTGTTTATTATTTATTTAGTAATTTAATTTCCTTTTTAATCTCGCAGACGACAGGGAAGCCGCAGCAAAGTGTTTGTGCACAATCCGCGGCAAGACCCGGTCTGGGGTCGAAGCTGAACTAAACGTAATAGCGGCAGATGTCGCCGCGTCCATGGAAAAAACTGCTACGGTAAGTATTTTAAACGGTTTCGTGGAACAGTTTTTTACATAAGTAATCATAAATTAGAAAGTGTTATTTTTTAAATCGGTTAAAATTTATTGGGTAAAGATCGAAGATAATTCCTTTTCTGCGCCTTTCCTCTTGTTTATAGTCGCCATATGATCATCAAGCAGATGTCGACATTTTTATATACACACCATTTTTTTTTTCAATCACCAAGAGGGGCAGGTTTGAGTCTCGCTATTTTTATTTTATTTTTTAATCTACTATATTATTATATCTACATTATATTACAAAATATATTTCTTAGATTATTTTATTGTTTTTTTTTAAATTTTTAGCTTCACGCTGAATGCCACAAATAGGCAAAAGCAACCTAGCGCAAAAATACTGGTCCCCAAGTACCACTTAATTTTTTGATTTATTGAGTATTCAGTGGGAGAACCCAACGCCACGCTTTGTCTTGTTACCAGAGCGAGGAAATGAAACGTATTTCCATTCCCCTGAGTGTGAAACGAACCAATAACCATCGCGTTTACGGTCACCACTACGCCACGCCTTCACTTAATCTAATCATTTTATAATTTTGTCAACAGTTAAGCGACGTGTTCCGCGGTAGCAACTTTAAGGCGTTCTACATATCGTCGGCGCTGGTGTTCTTCCAGCAGTTCAGCGGCATCAACGCCGTGCTCTTCTACATGACGGACATATTTGAAGCTTCCCAAAGTGGTTTAAATCCAGATACCGCTACTATTATTATTGGTGCCGTACAGGTATATTATATGTTTTTGCATATTTTACCATGTGAACTAGACCAAAATTTAATTTTAATATTTTTAGCTGACTGGAGAAAATTAATTTCGCAAACAAATTATTTTTAGAATTATATAATACTAGTGACTCAAATGTGGCTTCGCTCGCTTAAACTTGTATATTATAGCCTGAGAAATATACATACATATTTATCATTGTTATTTGTATTCACTGATGATATTAATGTTTGCGAATGTAATGCTGTTACTTTTGTAATGTAAATATTTAATCATTTTATTTTGCGTTTGTTTGCTAGGTTGGTTACCTTTTGTATTTACTTAAAAGCAGTTACACAAGTTTTCCCGCACAACAAGATAGGCAGAGAAAACCTGCTGCTAAGACACTCGGTTGTCTATCAGCAGGCCATATATAGATGTTTCCGATTCGGCGACGAAATTTTTCACAGCGTTCTATGTTCTCTTGCTAGATCACAAAAAACTACTGTCTGTCGTAATTCTTTTTATATATTTAAATATTTTTTTGGCTTAGCAAAACAATGCGCGGCGTTGTGTTCCGCCTCTCAAATTCAATATCTTGAATTTATTGTACAACATCACATTTCCTATGCCTACTCTACTATATAATTGATAAAAGACACATAAGATCAAAATTATTTTTATATGTTATTATTAATAATAATATATTTATATATATCCTTAAATAGTTGGTAGCGTCGTTCATCACTCCGCTGGTAGTGGACCGCCTCGGACGTCGTATTCTGCTTTTAATTTCGTCTTGCGGCACCGCTATTGGACTGGTAAGTTATATTTACCCGCTGTACCCCCGCACATAGCAGGGAACCTTGTGTTAAAACACTCCATTCCCATTGAGATACTTCTGTTCCACACTTTCTGCTAAATTCTGGAGGCATTGCGTATTGAGCGGCAGAAATTAACGCCCCACGCTTTGTCTCGTTACCAGAGCCAGAACATTAAAATATTAAATATTCCATTTCCTCGAGTGGGATGCGAACTCACAACCTTTCGCCTATACATTCGCACGTTTGTGCCCCTACGGCACCTAGCCTTATTTAATAATTGGCAATATTTTACTATAATATATGTCTACTGACAATATTGTAAAAATGTATGTCAAATGAAACAAAAAAACACTATAAAAAGTAACGAACGTAACGAAATATAACTATAAAAAATAAAAACTAAACTTGCCTTCAGCTACGCCCAAAAAATTAACTTCATAATAAAAAAATATTGAGGAAATATAAGGAGGAGGCATAAATTTTATTTACTTAACATGCTTTTTGTATATAAAATAATCATCAAACATAACATTTTAAAATAAAACGTGATCGTTTTATAGACACTCCTGGGAACTTTCTTCTTATTACAAAGCATGAACAGCCCAGTGGTCCCCAGCATTAGTTTTCTACCAGTGATGTCGCTGGTGCTGTTTATAGTGACGTACTGTTGGGGTCTCGGGCCCCTGCCGTGGGCCGTCATGAGCGAACTGTTCCCCATTGAAGTAAAGGCGGTCGCTTCGCCCATAGCCACCGCCTTCTGCTGGATACTGTCGTTCCTGGTTACTAAGTGAGTTGATGTTTAATTTATTCTTTGCTTTACTAATTAGTCTAAGCCTAGGTTGGATAGTAAATATTTAGAATTAAATTTATTTAATTTTGTAAAGTACAAAAACACGTGTACCTAACCTACTCTATGGAGAAAAGGGTCAAATTTCTGTAGTTTTATCAGTTTTAAAAATAACAAATATTATTTTTTCATTTCTACTAGATAAAACAATAATAAATAACGAAACACTTTGTGAATGAGAGTAAAATTGATTTTATGTATATTTCTTTTAATAAGTATTAAACTTATAATTAAAGATATATAAATATCTGTCATTTTAAAAATAATTTCAATTAAAAACGGTAGGCACATAATTATTTTTTCATAAAAATAAGAAAGACTCCGTGGATTAGTAGTATCGATTGGAGACTTAGGAATTATAAATTCGACTCTCAAACAGAACATTATCTTAATTTTGACTAAAATAATCACTTTCCTTTTATTGGACAATACGAAGTCCAATGGATACAAATATAAATTTCAATTCAGTTATTTAAGGTCCAACAAGTCAAGCTCTTTAAATTTAAAAATGATTTCATTTCTAAGTTTTGTGAAAGAGCTACTTTCGTACCCGATAACTTTTAAGTTACTAACACTAATGAATGTTCCTTTCTCCCAGGTTCTTCCCCACCATATCCACGTCGATCGGTAGACATGTTGGTTTCTACATATTCGCGGTGTGCTGTGTGTGCGCGTTCTTCTTCTCTCTGTTCATAGTGCCCGAGACTAAGGGCAAGAGCTTCCAGGAAATACAGGAGATGCTCGGTGGAGAGTAAGTTTACATTACATTGTTTCCAGCTTCATACTTTATCTTCAATAGCAGAGTACAAAGCTTAACCTTCAAAAGTCTTAAAATGTTATGTTTATTTACCAGCAGTTTTTCATTTGTGGTGTATCAAGTGTGTTAGCATAAATTATCTTTCTCCACTTATTATTTAAGCATCATTTGATGTTTGGTTTCATATTGACACAGTTCATCCTTCCACATACTTAATTAAAATTGTTTCATTTAAAACCTAAGTACTTATTTATTTTTTTTTATTTTTTTTTTCAGAAAACGTAAACCCGAGAAGGCGTAAATTTATAGCCAGTCAACGAATATTTAAACATATTTGTAGAAAATTGAATATTACTCTTAAGTTTTTTTTATGAATTGGGACCAAGTCATGCTCAACAGCGTAATGCGTAAGTCGTTGTATATTTAATCTACATATATCGCATAAGAGTATAAATTATAATCTTTATAAAACAAATATTTTTTTGAATATCGTTCTAGTTTATCTATCTATTTAAGAACCTAAAAAAAATATAAATTATGTTTTATAATTATATCAAATAATAATCGCGGAAAAGTAAGAAACAATAAGTAATATAGGTACATATTATTTTTTTTTATATTGATAACTATAAATGTAATTAAATGGGCATTCAATGTCTTTGAGAATACTGAATACTGAAACTTAGATTCTTACTTAAGACCTAGATTGGCTAGAAAGTAGTCAGTAATTTTGTTTAAAGCTGCCCTTAATAATTTTTAATACTTATAAAAAGTATAAATAATAGCCCATAGTCACAAATATAACATATGTAATCTGCTTTTTACTTAACGTCAAAATGGATGTTGTTTGATTCAAAAGTGCTTATAAGAGTTTATTTGAATAAAATATATTTTGAATTTGAATTTGAATAGATATTAATAGTGAATTTTTAACGTCATAATTCTGTTGGACGTTAAGAGATTAAAAAAAATTAAAATATTTAATTTTGAAACCTTAATAGCCTAGATATATTTAAAAATTAAAGAATTGAAGTAAAATAACTATAGATAAAAAAATAAAAGAACTATAGAGATTTAAAGTTTTGATAATACCACAAATATCTATAGCATGTACAGTTTTTTTTTCAAAAATAGATCGAACATTATTAAACAGTAACTGGCAGCTAAAATAGCATTCAAAACGTTATAAGAACTGCATCGATTATTATAATTACTTAAATTTTCTACAATATATAAAAATGAGATTTTAGTTTTAAAGCGTTCCCTTATAGATTAGTGATAAATAATTAAGGAATATTTATTTGTGCCTTAAGGAAGTTTAGCGAAAAGATATTTGGAATTTTGGACCATTTAAAATGCATATATTGGTAATATATCCTAGATTTTAAATGAATAAAACTAAAAGTTGAATTAGTTTCTACAAGAGTTCCTAATAATCATCATTAGTAGGCATATTCAAAAATAATGTATTTGACTTATGTACTTTTATCAAAGTTGGAATTTCCATTACATTGCTATTTTTCTAGAAAACTCTTTTTAAACGTTTTAGTTTCTTAAATATATATATATATATATATA
>DVQM01001593.1:0-11665 GCA_018231645.1 Heliconius ricini | reverse complement strand
CACTACCAATCGGTTTTACAGTCACACTTTGTGCCACTGCGCCACGACTGGCCTCGATCTTCCTAAATCTGTCCAATGTTTTGGGCAGTATTTTAGTATTAGACTCAGACTCTGTTTGAACATATTACAAAGATATTGAAACATTTACATAACAGGCTTGACAGTTAACTCACCATTATGAATATATGCTTTAATTGAATATATAATACAAAATTGATAATCTTCTCAACAAAAATATTATAAGACAAAACATATAAGATTTATTAAATGTTTATGTTACATTTTATTAGTCTTATTTTACAAAGAACTATATTTCATTATATTCTTCATTGGTCTATCATGTATTGATTGATCTACATACTAGCCCTACTTAAAGTTCATGGTTTGGTTCAACCACGGATCATAATTTATGCCACATCTTTGTAGCCCTACTATACAGGCAGAGAGAACACATTAGTCAGTATACTCTGGTTTTTGTTTTCAGATCAAAATTATAGACATTGATTCGCGTGTTGAATGGCGGAATTCAACGCTGTACTTTGTCTTACTAAATTACTTTATAAAGGCAAAATTTGGCATGTACGTGCCTTGGGGAATGTAAGGGAATAGGGCAATTGAGAGAGGATTGCTCGAACTTTATACGAGACTGCGTTTTATAGTCCACACTAACGTAGTTGTGCGATGTAGTGCATTGTGTAGGTGTCGCGAGCAAAAACTTATTGAGTAAAAAAAAATTAAGAAAATTTTGTGATTTTCTAAGTCGTCTCTCAAAAAGTTAAATATAAATTATGACATTTTCCGACTATTTGATTATATAAGCATCTATCATAAAGTTTATCTAAATAAATTTAGTGTAAACCAATAAATGTATAAACATTTACGCAAAGCCTACGTCGCAACTGTTCGAAATATTGTGTTACGATTTTGTGCATAATGACAACTAAAAAATAAGAATATTTTTTTCACAAATGATAAAACACGCAGATAAGGTAATGGATGTCATAATTCTTTGTGATTGTAATCAATTTATTGATATACTGTTATGTACGAGTTTTCGCCAGGAACTTCGCTTGCATGGACTTTATAACTCTTGCCGTCTATTTACCACCTGTTGTGAGTAAAGTACTTTTTTAATATTAAGGAAACGGTTTACAGTGTCCACAAAAATAAGCTTTCTTAGTTTTCTTCGAACTTCCTATAGTTTCACATTAGGTGTTCTAGATCTCCAATATGGTGATATCATGAAAAAGTGCTTGTAACGCTAAAAAAAATCTCTATACGAGATGCTAAGATTTTACGTTGGACCAACTTTTTTTATGTGAATCAAAAGGCGTGCGTGTTCCTAGGGTTTCAATTAAGGTTTATACCTTCATAAGATATAGCCTATATATTGGTGAATATATAAGAAAAAAAGATAACAATCCATCTAGAAATTTTGACGTGAAATGCGGATAATAGGCAGACATGTCTCCCGAAGAGGAAGTAGCTCCATCGACCGTCTTGTCGTGCAGAGCAGATTGGAAGGAACTAGGGGGCGAGGAAGATCTCCCTTGAGTTGCGTTGAACCGACCAAATTAAAACTGCAGTAGGAGGTCCCTTGCATGAGTGTACCAGGCTTTCAGCCAATAGAGATAAGTGGCGAATATTTGTGAGGCGTATAACATCTGCTCCTAATGTCACTTTGTAATGACCTTGACCGCTCTGAAAAGAGATACAATAATGTGAATACACAAAATTCTAATACCATTTCTGTCGAGCGTCTCAAGACGCATTCATTTTATTTATGAGGCTAAAACCAGCGTAAGAAGTTAGCGCGTGGTCCCCAGGTTCCCTTTGAAGTCCTTTAGAACTTTTTTAGTTTATATTCAATGTACAGACTTCACTCCTTTAACAGTATTATATTTTTTATAGATATTCTTAACAAACTTGTCAGAGTTATAAATAGTAATTATTGTGATAATAATGTTCATAAGAGCATTTCAATTGTAAAAATAGCACTTATAAATTTTTTCGCTTACATTTAAACTTGTACATTTACATTCAAAATCATTTTTATAAATCAATATATTATAACGGTGGTTTTTTAGGGTTTTGTAGCCCAAGGGTAAAATGGGGCCCTTTTACTAAGACTACTGTTTCCCTGTTTGTGTGTCACCGGTTTGTATATCACGAACTGTGACAGTTAGACAGTTGAAATGTTCACAGGTGAAGTATTATTGTTTACATTATAACAAAAAATCCTAAAATACAGAATAAAATAAATATGTTAGGGTTCCATACAATAAACATGATTTTTTGCTGTTTTTACAGATAATGATACGAAATCCTACGCGAGCGAGTCCAACTCGCACTTGGTCAGTTTTATTAAAAGCGAAATCTACCTTTATATGTGTTATTAACATTTAATCCTCTATAGACAATTGACGTAGCGATGACGAAAAAATAAGTAATGTTCAATTTAGCCATTTGTATAATACATTTGTTCAACAAGAGTCTATTTTATTTAACAAGCGGACCCGCGCGATTTCAACCGCTTGAACCATACTAATATTTATTTACTATATTTATATATATTATTTTCAAGTTTCAATAGGATAAGTAAAAAAATATAATAACTTAGCTTCTCGTTTTATCCCTAGCCTAGCCCTAATCAGGGAGAACAGAGCGCCAAACGCTACGATCTCTACACACCTCTTTCGCCTCGTCCACTGTCATCGACCTCTTTATATATGCCCCCTGGGAGGTCCTCATACTTTTTACGTGAATTTCGATACTGTATTTTCGAATGTCAACCGTGGTCTCTCCCTACCTCTTTTACCACTCACTTTTCCATCTTTTATCACTCATTCGTTCGTACCCAAACCACCTAAATACGTTTTTCTACATGCTCACCGCCAAATTTTGAAATCGTTAAATATGTGCCGCAACAAAAAAAGGCCGCAACAAAAATCACTGCTCTATAGTATTTCTTTATGTTCTTTATGTTTAGTCATTATAATGATATACAGTAAAATATAATCAAGATGAAATATCAAAGGGGAGTATTATATTTATAAGGATTAATACAATTAAAAAGTTAAAGTAATTATATTAAAATGGTGACCGTGGCTCAACATTCAGAGATCAACATATATGGTATATAGCGGATTTTTTTATAGGTTTTTTAAAGGACAATATTTTTGTATAATAGAACAGTGTTTTTATGTATCTGATAAGGTTGAGTCAGCACACGCCATGTAAACGTTCAAGAAGCCCAATTTCGGTGCCCTTTTCTTAATACAGCGACATTTCTGTAAAGTCTAAAAGAAAAAGAAAAAAGTAACCTATATTCATTTCAAGATACTGAGTATCTCTATATGAAATTTCATCACAGTCGAATCAGCGTGATTACTACACAGACTGACAGACAGAATTGCTTTGGAATTTGTAATATTGTTATGGATTAGAGCTAGAGAATAACAATAAACAAACTAGTAAAGTAGACATTGAATTGAAATGAATAAATACTTCCATTATTTTAAGTTGCTGCACGATTTTCTTTCACAATATATGTAAAAGGTTACACGATGTGTTTACTTAATAGCGAAGTATTCTTAATATGCATGGATAGATCCGTATTTGTTATTGACGTACTCGTACCTCATCAGTTCTGAATGACCGGTACCTATTTGAGAAAAACAAGATTTTTACGTTTTTTTCTATATCGTCTTTTACATATTTAATATTTAATATTCAAATTTTCTTTGCTTTGGTTTCGAGGTAAAGCGCTATGTTGAATTCCACACAGCCACTCCACACACAATGCTTTCAGAATTCGGCAGAAATTTGGGAATGGACTGTCTTAACAGTAGGTTCTCTCTGTCTATCCTGCTGTGTGCGGGATACAGCGTGAAGCTAATAAATATTTATTTTATCATTAATAATTGTACATAACGTAAAACGTACTTTGATTTTGTTAAACAAAAATCATTAAAAAAGATTTTATAATTTTGAAGACTTATGTGATTTAGTCATAGATACCATTGTCAGTCCACAAAAAATGGGACCACACGGAAGGACCAGCTTTCTTATAAAAAAAAAACAATAATAATAAAAATAAAAATAATACCTTCGAATTGGTAACCTCCTTTTTACAGAAGTCGGTTAAAAAAAAAAACGTTGGATGGGATAAATATACGAAATGTCTTATAATAATCTTTATTTTCAATATTAACACATAATATAAATTTTATGTAGAAAAAAAATTTTTTTTTTAGTTGTAACTCAATTTATTTGATTTAATATTTATTTTAACATTTATATTACATCAATATATTGAATGGAATCAATAGAATTTTTAATGTGATCAAATTCTGAGATGTTTGGCGTGACTTGCGGTGGTTGCGATGGCAGATTATCTGTAATTTTCCGAAGCATTTAAATTTTATAAAGAAATTAAGTTATACGAGCATATTATCGTATGAAACATAAGACGTAAATTATACGTGTGTACACCGAGGCAAGTCCTGGCGCAGCAGTACAAGGTGTGATTGTAAAACCGAATGGTTGTGGATTTGATCCCTACTCGAAAAGTTGAAATATTTACTTAAATTTATATTTCCGTTCAAGTCGAGGTAAAAAGCGGCGTTGAGTTCTGCCACTTAACACGCAATGCCTCCACAATTCGGCAGAAAGTGGGGAACAGAGGCAGAGGAAACCTAGTCATTCTTACACTAGGTTTCCTCTGACTACCCTGCTGTGTGCGGGATACAGCGTGTATCTGATTTATTTGATTTATTTTATTTTGAATGTGTATATTAAAATCACATAAATTTTACCTTTCAGCGAAACTCTACCGTCCCGAGATAGTAATATTGGGCCAAGGGCTGTTGTTAAAATTGACCCTAATGTAGCAGTTATTAATATAGCGATTACAATAATATTAGAATGTTGTTGAGCGATCCACTGGTCTTTCGGTGTAGCGCCTTCAGTCCATAAGGAATCTGTAGCCACACGCACTAGAACTGCCTTAAAAAATAAAGAAATTTTATTAAAAATAAAAGATTTTTTTCAGAAAAAAAAGAACATAATGAAATCATTATTTTAATAAAAAAAGCTACTGTTGGATGTATAGAAAATTTGTTGCTGTTTACACGTTTGGTCAGACAAAAAAATGAATTGGTTTGTTGGGTGATTAAAGATTTTATTAACGAGATAAAGCGTGGCGTTAAGTTCCGCCACTTAAAACGTATTGTCTACAGAATTCGACGAAAAGTGGGGAACGGATTGTTTTAATAATAAGTTAACATGTTCCCTGTTGTACTCAATGTTATCATAAAAAAATTGTTATAAAATATCAAATAGAATTACTGAATGAAAATAAGTTTTTTATATTTGCACTACAATAAGAAAAAAATGTACTATATTTACAGTATTTAACCTACTTAAGGTACCAAGGATATTTGCGAAAGAATAAAGATAAGAGTTTAACGAGAGATTTTAATTTTAAATACCAGTACGAGGTCAGTCGTGGCGCAGTAGCACAAAGTGTGGCTGGTTGTGGGTTCGATCCACATCCGAGAAAGTAATCTATTTACTTTTTTATGAGGTGTCTTTAAAATCAAATATAGCTTAGATCCTGTCATGACCTTACAGTTACATAATAAGAAAAGTTTCATTCAAATCGGTCCAGTCGTTCAGAAGACGTGCGTGCACAAACAGACAATTACTTAAATTTACTTAAATTTAATATTTAGCTATCATTTTTGCACCACTTTTTATAGTATAAATGATTTCGATATGAATGTTATCTAATATTATGATATCGTAGTAGTATCGTGGCGTAATAGCACAAAGTTGTGGGTTCGATCCCCACTCGAGGAGATAAAATATTTACTTCAATTTATATTTTCATTTCTTCGTTCTGGTGTCGAGGCAAAGCGCGGTGTTGAGTTCTGCCACTCAACACGCAATGCCTCCAAAATTGGGCAGAAAGTGGGGAACGGAGTATTTTAACACTAGGTTCCCTCTGCCTATCCTGCTGTGTACGGGATATAGTGTGAAGCTAATTTAATTTAATTAATTTTTTTATTTACATTTAGTACGTCACAACGCCGCAATTCACAGAGATAAAAGATAAATTAAATACAACCTTTGCTTTACATATATATAAAAATTGGATAGCTCTAGAGTCATATAAAACACATAATCTGAAGGTAAATTTATGACAACTTATATAAATGATATTGTGATGATTATAAGAACAAACGTCTTTAATGACAATTTAATATAACAAAATTCACATTTACATAAAGTAGCGATAATAATAACTTATAAAATATCAATGACGACTAAGTATTCTGATATAATGACAAAGTGCATATTATGATCTATGGAAATCGATTTCGAAAAAAATCGATTAATTCTACCCAATGAAATCTAATAAAACTTTTTATGGAGATTTTTTTGCTTCACGTTCTATCCCGCAGATATGAGTGTAGACAAAGGGAACCTAGTGTTCTCAAATTCTCAAATTATAACGAAATAATAATCCATTATTTAATTTCTGTTTTGGTTCATTTATGCTGATAGTGAACACGTCGTCAAATTACTGGCATGCCTTAAAATGAATTAGGTCCTAACTGGCTGGCGGACCTTTACAGTAGTTATACCTTACTAACAAACTTTTATTTAATGTTGCAATATTTCTAAGGTTGATAATGATAGCATTCATTGGCGTCACATTGCGGGTACATATGGTGACACTTACCAATAGCCCAAGATCCCAGACCCCCAAAATCTACGTAATTTTGAGCATTATTAGTCCAATACGTAGTTAAGAAGATATCCGTACTCACTAATTTGTAAGTGGACCTTTCAGAGGTAGCTATAGGCACATAAAATGCCCACCTACATTAAAATAGAAACGTTCGTATTTAAATGTTTTCCCGGCATTTATCTTCTTTATATTTTAAGTAATATATAATATACATAATAAATCTAAGCATTAACGAATATTTTTGAAACTTCTTTAATGTATCTTCAGAAAACAATATATATTTTTTTATCGACTTATCATAAAAAACTATATAAAAATAAATTTGCCAATTTAATATCTTCCCATACATTTATTATTTATATACTAATGTTTAAACTTTACGTTAATAATATAATAATGAATATATTCGTACATTTTTTACAATATTTTTTAAAACATATTTAAATACGAGCGTGCATGGTTTTTATGTACCTTTAGTTTGAGCTACTTCTGAACTTCAACTGGTCCCCACTTTCAAGTTAGTGAGTATGCATACCGTCTTAATTACGTATTGGACTAATAATGCTCACAATTTCAATTTTTCTAAAATGACATATGTCTTGGGGGCCTGGTATCCAGTCTATATGATTAATGACTAGTATTGTAAACATACAAATGTGATCAATAACTACATTAAAAGGTACTACCCTACAAAGTACTACCCTACAAACAAAATTCAATGGCCGGAATCGTTAGTGAAGTTATATATTTTTATGAAAGGAAAAAAAGTATAATAAAATCTCCAGTAACCGACAAGCACTAAGGCTATACAGTTTTATTTAACTACCGAAAATATGAATATGTTATGAAATTCTTAAGTCAACGATATATCACTTTCATCAATTGCTTGGAGTCATAATTGCTTAGACATGGAGTTGTTCAAATTTTCTTTAACATGGCAGCTATTTAAAGAAGCTATTTGAAGCTAAGCTAATTTTATGAACTGCCATTGTTTCATTATTTTGGTATGAAATAATTCGAGATTAACAAATCGCAATAACGTTAATTACTGATTCCTCTAAAATGCTTTTCTATATTTATCTACGCACATCGATAACTTTTTCTTTATTTTAATTTGTATTTATAACATTGCAGAGTAGGCAGTGGGAACCTGGGAATGTAGTTTTAAGGCATACTCATTAAGAGTTTCTTACTTTTCCCTACTTTTCGCCGATATTTGACTCATTGCGTGTTGAGAGGCGGAACATAACGCCGTGCTTTGTACCAGAGCGAGGAAATGAAAATATTACATATTTTATCTTTCTGTGTAGAAATCGAACCCTTGGTTGTCGCAATTATAGTTGCACATTTGTGTCTGCTACAACGGCCTCAATAATTTTTGCGTATATATGTACGAGTATATACTTTTTTGCTGATTAATTTTACATTTAAAAAAATCCTTTCACAAATAACAACGGTCATTTGGTGGAACATTTGGTTCATTTGGTGGAATTTAGGGATAAAAATTCAAATAATTCTTTATGACATGTTTCAAAAAAAATATTCAACTCTTCAGTTGATGAAAGAATGTAAGCTACTTCTACCGGTCTGATCGATTTCATATTTTATGTTCTGTCGCTTTAATAATATTACCCACAGAAGGTAAACTATCTTACAGCAGAGGTGTCGCGGTTTACTTCATTGTAATGGCTTCAATGAATGAGATGTAGAGAGGTGATGTTTACTTTTTGGCCTTTTCTAATCTAAGTACTGTTTTTATTTAATGAAAATCAATCACTGGAAAAAATACTATTATATTTTTTTATAAATTATAGTACTTACCTCCACAATGGCTTTAGGCATCCAAGTGACAGCTACGAAGATACTTTCCTTTAGTGGTAAACGATTGACCGTCGCAACTAAGAACGCTGTAAGCATCCTGACAGATAAAGCCGCTAATATGCAACATACTATGAGTCCGAAATCCGTTGTGCTCATCAGTGATACCTATGACGAGATAGATTAAATTTAATATGTTTGCCAAAATACAGTTCATTTTGACTGAGTAGAGTAGGTAACTCACTTTGGCATTGGCTAAATAAAATATAACTATTGACGCAGTTCGTTTGTAGAATGCTATAGAAAAATTTAATAAACAAGACTTATTTTTAATACTTGTAGGTCACATGTGATAACGAAAACATTTAAAATTGTGTAAACGTTCTAGTTAATGAAGGTCTGCAAGATACGTCTAAATTTTTAAACGCTTTAAAGTTGTAAGAGATTCGGACGATTCTACTAGTACCGCTTTCGAAATATCTTTAGAATGAAATATTTAATAGTGATCTGGATACTGTCATATATAAAGTGAGAGAAATCTATTATACATTTTTAGTAAAGATTTCGAGGAATAGCAATATATTTTCTTGTATGTTTTTAACTTAATTTTATAATAATAACTAAATTTGGCGTCACGCCGTATCGCGCACATCACGCACATATCAGCGCGCAGAGGAAACCTTATCTTAAGGCACTCCGTTCCTCATTTCTTGTCGAATTCTCGAGGCATCGCGTGTTGCGTGACGGCACTTAACGCCGAGCTTTGCTTCGAAACCAGAGCGAAAAAAATGGAAATATTATATTTCATTTCTTGAGTGGGAATCGAATTCGTCGTTCAACCTATCGCTTGTACAGTCATACTTTGTGCCACGGCGCTACGACTGGTCTCTAATTGTCCATAATATTATAATATATGGAGAGGAAACTATTTTGTGTCATCAGTGGCATCTTTATATTCTACACAAGACTTTGTAAGAAATAATACAATGTAATTAAATATAAAAGTGAAAATTGGTTCAGCCATATCATAGATTTCATAAATTTTATGTGCATGTGAACGAGTTGTGAAGACGAAGTCTGCAGCAAACAGGTATTGTCTCTGATACAGTGTTTATCCGAGCAACGTCATAAATCAACTTTACTACTATCATCACATGATGTAGCTCTGTGTCATATTGTGTTATGTTTTCATTCAATTTACTATCTTTTTTAGCATTTATTTGTCTATTTAAATATACAAAGGCCGGTCGCGGCGCGGAAGCACAAATTGTGAATGTGAATCGACTGGTTGTGGGTTCGATCCCCACTCGAGGAAGTGAAATATTTATTTACACCTATATTTTCATTTCTTTGTACTGGTGTTGAGGCAAAGCGCGGCGTTGCCACCACTCAGCACGCAATGCCTCCAGAATTCGGCGGAAAGAGCGGAACGGAGTGTCTTAACACAAGGTTCCATCTGCCTACTCTGCTGAGTGCGGGATACAGCGTGAAGCTGATTTTTAAATATACTAAAACTTTAAAATTAGATAAAAATATTTTTAACGATTATAGTGCATAACAATATTTATAGTAAATATTTTAATTACCTCAAAATAATACCCACTGAGAGTAAAAAGCATTGGCTCAAATATCCTCCATAAAAGCTTGTAGACTTCAGCAACAGGATTGTTGTTGATTGGCCAGCCTCGTCGCGACCACCGGGTAGCTGCTGCGCCCGCACATACCATTATAGCTACTCCTGCTAAATAATAAACAGACTTAAGAGATATAGAGGAGTACACAGAGGGAACTTGGGAATCTAGTGTTTCGTTCCCATTAAAACATTTAGGTTCCTCCGGTTCCGCCAAATGAGAATGAGGGAACTTGACGCCGCGCTTTGCCTCGTGACCAGGGCGAGGAAATCCAAGTATTAAATACTTGTTTTACTCGAGTTGGAATCGAATGTGTATAACGTGGTGACTTAAACCATTTAAATTTATATATTTTCTTTTTCTCTTTTTACCGCCTATTTCGAGATATCGTTCCTTCTAAATGGATACGAATCCCGAAAATATTATAACTATAGAAATCGACACACAAATCCATGAATTTTACAGTCCAACATATGATTTGATGACATTATAAAGAATTTTATCTTGTTACAAAATAACGAACGCAATATATTGGGAGAATAATATTTTGAAGAAAATAAATATACTATATAAATAATCTAATGGCGGGTGCAAGCTAAATCGTAAGTAGCGTAAATCGTCATTTATCATATTCTTTTTTTTTCCAGCTCCACAGTGTATTCTGCATACAGCAGGTAGTCAAAAAGAACTTAGTTTTAAAAAAATCCATTTCTAACTTTCCGCCGAATTTTCGAGGTATTAAGTGTTGAGTGGTGGAACTCATGTTATATCACCAGCGCGCTTTGCCTTGTTACCAGAGCGAAGAAATAATAATTCATTTTTCTGAGTTGAAATCGACCCTATAACCGTCGTGCTTGTACGATTGTACCACTGTGCCATGACGGCTTTTCTTTATCGAATATTTACAATTTCAGAATGAAACGGTTATTTCGAGACTAATTGAAGAATATGTGAAACTGAATCGTGCAACGTTAAATTACTTAAAATAATTTAGTTTCATTGGCTTTAATTGAAATGAAGGCTGATTAAGGAGCACCATATTTATTGTAAAGAAGTCCGGCGCCCATTCTCACGTACACTTTACGAAGACACACGACAGTAATTGATATAATACTAAGCTATGATGAAGTCGTCAATATAAAATTACACACAAGTTCAATTTTAAAGAATAGCATAACACGTCAAAAAATATACAACCAATAAAGCAGAACCGAATCGAACCATTTTATTGTCTGGAAAATTTATCCTCAAAAGAAACATAACTTTTTTAAATTTTTAAACCAGAAATCCTTTCAAGCAATTTTAGATCTCTTTCTTGTAGGTACATGTCGATGAAATAAGAAGAGAAATATAGGATATCTTTAATTTATCTATTAAAATATATTGAACATTCATCCTTATGATAAGCAATTTTAGATCTCTTTCTTGTAGGTACATGTCGATGAAATAAGAAGAGAAA
>DVQM01001592.1:0-11666 GCA_018231645.1 Heliconius ricini | reverse complement strand
AAGTCAGTCTCTTTAAAATATTTCATTGAACACATGTTTCATAGTTTTTAGAATTCATCGCCTAAAAGGTTCAAATACGGGGTTAGAAGTTTATATGGATTTTTTTTTAAATCTGTTAAAAACTGTTAAAAATATTTTATTGAACACGCGTTGCGTGATTTTTTTAGAATTCACCCCTAAGGGTGCTAATAAGCGGGCGGAGTTGGACGCACCCGCTAGTTTTAAGATAAAAACTAAAATAATATATAATATCTAATTTATCATATTGTAATAACATATCATATATTTATAAAATGAGAATGTATTTTTTTGTCTAATAGCTCCTAATAGATAGTGCAACGCACGCGAGGAAAGATCATTTTAGGAAGTTGCTTAATTCTATTAGAATTATAAAAACTACCAAAATTTTTATAGTGAATAAAAAAAATCTAAAATAAAAAAAAAATGATTTTATAATGTATTAGAAAATTAAAAAAACCATGATATACGTGAATCATTAACATATATTTGAAAACAACAACATATACTAAATACTAATTTCTATACTCTACATCAACAAAAACATTCCAAATAACAAACTCCAAAGTAAATTTAAAAACTAAAATCGTATACTTGTTTATTTTTATACCCTGATTTTAAAATAGGACAGCAATGCAATGGTTAAAGTAACTTTGCAGTAGCGCTGTATACTGTACAGTCGGTGTGGGCAGAAATCGATGTGAGATGAGACAGAGTTTGTTCTTCCTTCTCGCTCTACATCAGTGCTAGTGTACTGAACGCACTCGGTTATCAATACGTTTTTATATTTTTGTACGAAAAAATACATTTTTTTTCTTGTTTTCGACTGTAATATATATTTTAATAGTATGTAAGCCCTTATTTTTATGTAATTTTAAGTGATTTCAAGGAAAAATTGAGATATCTTTTGTCATAGCTATGTAGAACGTTAGATAGAGTTAGTCATTAGGTTATTCACATTTCCGTATTCGATTGTTCCATGGTATAAACTCGGAAGTAAAACGTACAAAGAATTAATGAAATTAGATGCAATAATTAGATATTTAATAATATTTTCTATAGTATATAAGTTGGTAGATATCTATAAATTTATTACGAAAAGTGTAAAAGCACTTTTATATATTATTCAAAATATATTTATTTACTGAAACTCAACTAATATAGATGATTTATTACATTGAATGAATCACGCGAAATGTATCTGAGAACAATTCTAGCATGCTAGTACATAATCCAATTCCTTAGACTTTTATAATATTTTATGAATACATGTGACTCTTCATTTCATACATTCTATAAAGAATTTTTTGACTTTTATTTTTTAATATATCATTATACAGTAACAGTGTTATATTTATGTTTAAGTTCATATGTAGTATATAATAAATTATATATAAATAAAATATAAGAAATATCAATGTTAGTGCCGTAGTAAACAAATAATTTATCACAATTAATTTTTATCTTTTTAATTTAGTTCAAGGTTTTAGTTTATCATAATGATGTACATGTACTATTAAATATTTAACTGTTTGTTGGTTAACCAATTATGCCCATTCCGATACAAGAAATGTAGAGTGTGACGTTTTGCTTTGTCCAGCCTCTAAGAAACACCTTACGTCACACAATTGGCAATCGATTTGCAATGTCTCGGATTCACAAACATTAAACAGCTGTAGGTTCGGGCTAACTCGCCTTTGTTCGACACTACATAGCTATAGACCGCCGAGTTCGTTGTCTCAGGCCTCAGCCATGAAGGCAGTAACGCGTGAAAACTCGATACCGATGCACGTATTTTACCCGTTGCATAAATAACAGAAATCCAGGGCTTCCAGTGCGTAATTTTTATTACAAATTCAATTTGTGTGTGCTGTGTTCTGTGAATTGAATACAATTTTTTTGTGTATCAGGTAATTTTTTATACTCTTTACACTAACATTATCATTGCAAAATTTTTGTTTTATTGTTTTAGTGCATTTGTTAAAGCTTGAATATACAACATTTTGTCATTTTTTTTAAGATTTCGACTTACAAGTCCACGTGTCTGTTTCATTATATTTTTAGTTTCGAACAGCGTCTCTACTATATTTATTAATGCCACTTTGCTAGTGAATGTACACCCGCATTTTACACTGCAGTAACAGTGTTCAGTCATTAATGAATATGCAGTCGCCGTTTTTATCGATGAAAACTGAAAAACTACTTAAAAAATCTTCATTTAAGCAGTAATAAGCATATATAGTTATAATTCACTTCAAATTAAGCTGTAATGATTTGTAGACTATTTTTCGATTTTAACAAATATATAACTTATTATTTGTTGAAAACAAAGAAAAAATGAATGGTAAGTACAGAAATTCGCTCAATGTGAGTGATTTGCTGTAAAACCAGTTTAGTTTTTTGTTCTGTCGTCGGTCCCTGAATGCTTGACGCTAAGTCTTTTTCTTACTGGGTTCTTAGATTTAAATCTCAAAACAAAAACGTTTAAAATGACAACTAAATTATTCTTATTTCATTTTTGAAGTCGTGATGTTAGCCAAGAATATTTTTCATTATGCTTATTGAAAATATATTCTTATTTTTTAGTAACAGAATGACTGAATGAATTTCCTTAACCTGGTAACAAAATAAAAAGAAAAAAAAAAGTTCCAATGCTTTGTTTTTATAGAAGATTATACTTATTTGTTAGCAATGAGACGATTCGCGGCAATGTAGAGACTACAATAAAATATGCTTAATATAATACTTTTAATATTGCCTTAATCATTTGTTTTTTTATTGTAAATTAATAAATGTTCAAAGCAATATTAGGTATTTCTATTTATACTGTAGTCATACATGTAGAAACGAACATCATATATTTGTTACAAAATGTCAAAATCAAGTTCTTATACGATTTTTGATTAAATAAAGTTTGCTATATGAAATGAAGTCAGTTAAATTTAACTATTAATTATTTTATTTTTATTAACTTTTAGTTATTTTTACATCACTTTATATTTTATAAATATAATTAGATAATCTATAATACATTTACTCTTTGCGATCCGCAATCTTAAAATGATGTATAAACCTTAATATGAATTTTGCAAAATTCAATTTGTACTACTTTCATACGCATTTGATTAAATTATTTTCTGTACTGTAATATCCGCATATTGTGCATTAATGCATTACATTCCGCTTAAATCGATAATAGTATTATATATTACATTACTACTGCTTGTATTAAAAATTTTGTAATAATATAGATTTTTTTATCCTTATTTGTATCTTTACAAATTATTTTTTTTATATATAAATAACGGAATAAGTAAGGAGAACCTAGTATTAAGGTACTCCGTTCTGCGTGTTGAGTAACCGATCTATCTTGAGGCTACATGTGGAATAAAGAAATATTTGTTCTATTCTGGTAGAGCTGCTAGGTAGAGTTACATGTCCCAAAAATAACCATAATAACCCAACAATGACTGAGTTTCCGTAATTCCATAAGAAAGACGAACAGTGTCTTAACACTATGTTCCTTTAGATATTGAACCCACAACCATCTCTTACTGATTGTAAGAGATGGTTGTGGGTTACATTTTATAAATATATATTATATAGTTGTAGATACTCGATATATTAGCCTAATTTACTTGTACTGTACCAAGCGTTAGAGTTAAATGTAAAGGTAACAAAGTAATTAGGACACTTGTGCTCGAGCGTACGATTTATTACATCTGCATCAGATTTAACGAATGAGCTTAAAAGCTTAAATTAAGCTGTATGAAATTTATAGCAATCATTTTTGTATAAAAATACTTTTTTGGGCTATTTATATTTCGGAAATAAATATAGTAGCTCAGTAATTATAAAAATAATATTTATTTTTAGCTAGTTATTTCTAATTAAACTGCAGTTGCACATAGCGTAGCCGCATTTACCGCGGCGTTCACTTCCGCCACTCAATAGCCTGGCTCCTACTTTATGCCTGCAGAATTCGTCGAAAAATAAGGAATGGAAATTTCTTAATGAGATCGGAGTGTCTAAAAACTAGGTTCTCAGGTTCCCACTGCCTACACTACCTACTATGATGCACGATAGCATATAGCTAAAAACACCCATACTAATTGTGAATAATTATTTTAAATATCATATCAATCAACACACGATGTCTCGTGGATTAGTGCGAAAAGACGTCTCCAATGTGGGATCTCTGTCTGTGCGGAAACATTTAGCAAAAATATTTCTGAAGATTAAATGTTAGGCTAAAATATGTTTACGCGAACAAAGAATTAATATTATTAGTATATAATAAACATAATAAAAAAGTTTACATCTAATCTAAATCATATAAAATTTGACACACATTTGTAAAAAAAAATAAAGGGACAAAGTAGGTTTAAAGCATTGTTTAATGAATTTACTAAAAAACTATGAATTTACTATTTAACGCGTGCTGTTTAAATAAGCTGGCCATATTTTTAGGGTTCCGTACCCAAAGAGTAAAACGGTCTATGTGTATGACACCAGGCAGTATCGCTCATATCGTATGAACCGTGATAGTTAGTTGAAACCTTCACAGACGAAGCATTTTAGTCGCTATTATGATAACAAATACTAAAAAAAAAGAAATAAATATTTAAGGGAGCTCCCATACAATACATAGAACGGAAATCTTCGTGTGCGAGTCCAACTCGCGCTTGGCTATTTTTTTTATACATTTAGGCATCTCGTCTATATTTGGCCGTGAGTAAACAAAGAAAATGTAGTGTTAAGACTCATCGTTTCGATGAAAAGTATGTAATTTCGGAGCTTAACGCAATATTGTCAGTTAAAAAAAAGAAAATCATTAAATTAACCAATCAATCAACATACAATCACTGCCCTGATAAAGAAAACAATTCAAATATTACAAAGATCAAAGTCAAGAGAGGTCAGACGCAAAATATTCAGTATAAATTAAATATATAATATATGTTTGTACATTACTTTTGACAACCGGTTGCACCGGATACATTTTGTGTCTATTTTAATAACACTTAAATGTATGCAAATTAAGCTTTACATAACTGACTAATTATTAGCTTTTATTTTTATTTATCGACGTAGTGCATCGTCACTCTCCATCTCTCTCTTGATCCAAGTACAATTTCTAGAAAATTGGGCAGAAAGTGATTAGTTAAACGGGTTTTGCTTATGTTCTAGCCTTACGCTTAATACCACAAATAGCAGAGTGGATAGAGAAAACCTAGTGTCTAGACACTCTATTATCCACTTTCTGTTCCGAGTGTATTAAGCAGCGGAACTAACGCGGCAATGAACTATAAACACAATATCTTATGTATATATTTACAATTTTAAAACGTTATTTCAAATATAAATATTGGAGACTATGTAACTACGCTACTATATATATGATGATAAGAGCAATATATATATATAAACATTTCACCATATTAAACCAAGGGAAGAAACTGAAATTGCATATTTCCTAACGAAAAATGTTGTCTTATCTTGAAGTAGAAAAAAAATCTTGAAACATGGGTATGATATTTCTAGGGATTTCACCACTTCCCATTAGCTTAACTCGCTGTAAAAATAAAAATAAAAATCTATAAAGAGGTAGGAGAGCTTAGCAAAGTAGATGGGGCCCAGTGTTATGACACTCCGTTCACGCCCCGTGATGAGTGGCGGAACTCGTCGCTACGCTGTATCTTATTACTAGAGCGAGGAAGTGAAAATAAATAATTTTACCGGGTGATAATTGAATATACACACATAGTATGACGCTGTGCCGCTGCGCCATAATGGTGACAAGACAATTTGTATATAACAAAGATATTTACTGTATAACCGTATCTTACGGTTATCTCATGCGCACGCGCACGACCTCGGTCATCTTATTAATGAAATACAATTACTTTCATTCACGATTCGTTATGCTGTCAAAATAATAATGATTAAAATTTACTAATTTTATACTTGTAAAAGATAATTGCTTATAATATTTAAATATATATATATTTTTTTAAGTAATTAATTAAAATTTACTTAATTTTTAAAACAAATAAATCTATTGTAATATAGTTTGTCTGTTTTTTTAAATATGCCTTTATAAGTGTTTTAATAAAGAATTTTTTAGCGATGTGACCGACTTTAATATATGTTTTTATTATCTTAACGCGGGTTAAGTACTGGTGTCGGTGTTGGATTTCTCACATAAGAATTAGAGCCATTCATTTTTTATTAGTAATTATTTTCGCGTCTGTGATAAGTTAGAGCCAATAGAAATTAAATTAAAACATTTACTTTTAATAAAAAAAAAGATCTAAAACATACAAATTTCGTATCTTTTACAGAGTACAACACCGTGCTTTATCCAATGAGGAAAATGTAAATTTAAATAATATTAATGACATACACAAAATGTTGTACATTTTCATAATCTCTAAGCGGCCTCTATTGGACCTTTGTCCATTACAGTGGAGGTGGAGGAGAGAATGTTCATTGAACCCAAAATCCCAGGAAAAGAAAAAGTTAATATGAAAATAATAATAATTTAAATATTTCCATATATAAATCATATTTAGACAATCATCATATTTAGAGTAAGATACTGTCTAGTTTTTGTTTCCTTATTAAAAATTATTTTACGAACACACAATAGTCGCCATTACAGGCTCACATTTGTGCCCCAAGTCGGCCTAATTTTTTAAAATTCCATTTAAACCTCATTTAAAAATTTATATTATGAGAACCTTTCCGTCTGTCTCAGTGACTCATCAGTCACCGTGCACAACGTCCGGCGTCGTGACGTAAATTATATGGAAAGTAACATGGACCTGAATGTAGTACATATAAAAATTATCATACAATTATCTTGAGGCCGTCGTGGCGGTTGTGGGTTCGATTTCCACTCGAGGAAATGATTATACAAATTTGATATTTTCGTTTTCTTACTCTGGTGACAAGGCAAAGTGCGGCGTTAAGTTCCGTTTCTCAACATGTAATGCCTATTGAATTCAGCAGAAATTCGTTTTTATGTTAGGTTTCCATGTTGCCTTAGTCTGTAGACTGTCAGTGAATGTAAGGTGCATTGAAATTATTCTAAGATTATAGCATTACACAATCTCTTGGTTGAAAGTAAAAGTCGTAAGTGATATAATAAATGTCTTTGTGTGCAACCATTGTGTATCTATCGTAGAAAAGAAAGAAGTAGAAAGGAACTCGTTCGTTAACGGTTCAATTCCAATAAGTCTAAGTAATTCAAGTAAAGTTTCGTTGATTAAGCGGAAAATAATTAACTTGTAAACAGGATTTAATTGTAGAGAAATATAATTTATTATAGACTTGAAATAATAAATCTTTTTTATTTTTTCGCTTCTGACACCAAGGCAAGAAGCCCAGCATGTGATTGAGTTCCGCATTCAACACGCAATTCTCCGAAAAATTCAATGGAAAGTGTAAAACGGAGAGTCTTAACACTAGTTTCCCCCCGCTTAGCTTGATATATACTTAATATTTAATTCTGTATAATTATTGAAAGCGAAGAACATTATAGTGTGATGAAAACAATGACTCAATGTGAAAGTTTTGTTTGACTCGTCATAAGTTAACTGTTTAAGATATATTTTAGTGTATTTTGATACTTACCTTATTTTTCTTTTATTTAGAATATATGTTTGATAAAGCTAGCTCGTAATTTGTTGTCTCTTAAAATCGAGAAAATATATTTTATAATATGACACATTCCTCTTGAATAACTCTGTCTTTTGATAAAATTACAATAAAATCCGTTCCATTGTCCGATTTGCATTTGTTTCCACAATAATAGTTAGAACACGCTATTACTCGCAGTTAGTCACCCACCCAGCTGGTAGGCAGAGGGAACCTGGGAGCCTAGTGTTAAGACACTTCGCTTCCTATTAGGGGAGGGGTTTGCATCAACACTAAAGTGAAGAAATGAAAATGTTCAATATTTCATTTCCTCCAGTTAGATCGAGCTCACAACCTGTCGCGTTTACAGTCACACGCTTGAGTCCCCGCGCCACGACTGGCCTCTGGCCTTCTTGCATAATGAGAAGGTATATTTTTTTAAATATTAAGCAAGTACTTATATGGCTGAAATATATTGATTGACATCTACGTCTTACAACAATAGGAATAGCAACACAAAGGAATATTTTCATAGTCTAAAATAAATTGTTATTTTTTTGCTCTCTTTTGTGTATCTTACAAGAGAATCGATTAAGTTAGTCTCTTTAAGTAGCTAGTACTGAAAAGGGTCAAATATTTTATTAAATTCTTTACTTTTTTATTTGCTTAGTTCTATATAACTAAAAAAAATACCAGAGGAGGCGATAATTTAACGTCGCATTTTTTCTTACTGGGAAGTTTTGTTTAGATAATTATTATTTCATTGGAACGGACCCCAGAGATATTATGATTTTTATTATATTCCCATGTGAATTTTATGAGAAAAAATACAAACAAAAACTGAAAAAATATAATTTAAATAAAAAAAAAACAGCTTCACGCTGTATTCCGGGAAGGGAACTTAGTGTCAAGACACTCCGTTCCTCATTTTCTGCCAAATTCCGGAGGCATTACGTGTAAAGTGACATAGCTCAACGCCGATCTTTGCCTCGACGATATAGTATATTATTAGTCTGTAGTCATATTAAATTCAGTTGAAAATTAATTATATTACTGACATAATGTCAGTTAAAACCTAATAGGAATTTCTGAGTGTGTTGCCATAGCAATAAATAAGACGCCATCAATGAACACTCACATGTGTTAAGTCAGTTATTTGTTACTTAATCGAAAGTCTAGCAAGGAGGATTGCGTAACTATCGTAGAAAAAGAGTACTGTGGAATATAGTTATTTATTATTGTTATTTTTTTCGTTTCTTCTACGTAAGCTCACTTACCTACGTATTTAGTGTAAAGACACTCTATTTTTGACTTTTCTCTTAAATACGAGACATGGCGTGAGTGCGTGTAGAGTAGGAGTGTGATAAAAAATCATCTCCCCCACATTTAGTCCAAAATAATCACTTCAAAAATTCCATTTCTATCGCGAAAGATTTATAAGCGTGTAATACTTAAGCGGATCAGACTTCTTTCATCTAAAATAGGTTTACATTTCCACCAACAAAGAGCGGAGAGCTAGAGCTGAGCGAGTTCATTTCAACTCTTCTTACTCGATCCTGTTCGCCCGACTATTTATTGGTGGAAATACGAGTATGCAGTTTACTCTTGCGAGTTTAACGTAATCCTAATGGGCCCGCTCCGCTTGCAGTGGACACTAGGCTTAGAGTCTCACTTCTCTTATTAAGTTATAGGAAATAATCAAAATTTAATATGTAATAATGAATTATTTCCTTTTTATATATATTTTTTTCGTCAACATACATTTGGCGGAAAGTGGGGAACGGAAGTCTTATTTGGAACGGAGTGTCTTAGACCAAAATTTTCAGGCGCCCTCTGTCTACGCTGTACGCTACTATGTGCGGAATACAGCGTGGAGCAAATAAACAAAAATAACATTATCTACGGAGTAAAGTGTGTTAGGTACAAGTTTGTTCAAGTTACGGTGTTCGATCGTTCTTTGACATCAATATAGTTAAGAGAACTTGCGGGTAAACTGATATGGAAAGTTTTAAAGTATAACAGTTACCTATATAATAAGTGCATGATCTTATAAATTTCAAAGTGTCACGCAAATATTTTAGGTTCGATCTTTTATACAGGAAATTATAAAAAAAATGCTTCAAGCTGTATCCCCAGGATATCTTAAGACATTCCGTTCTTCACTTTCCACCGAATCAGGAATTAAAAAATTAGAATAGTTAAATGATTGCAACATAAAGTTCTGGAAAATAGAGGACGAAATGTGTTGCCGTTATGTTTTCTTTCTCTACTTTGCTATAAAGATGGTTAAAAAATAATAATGCCAAATGCATTAAGGCATAAGTTACAAGTCAAAAGTCGAAAATTAGCAAGCACTTTGGGGCCCGTATTTATAAAGTTTCCCTCTGCCTACCCTGCTATATGCGTTATACAGTTTAACGATATAAAATAAATATTATTATAAAAGTACCTAATTTCAAAATTATACTCTGCTTTTATAAATATGCTTAACCTTGGTTGGAAATGGAAACTGAGCACGGCACTTGGTCACGTTCATATTTCTCTCAAGTATTTACTATTCCACGTAAAACTAGAGTGGCACTAAAGTTAATATTTTCATATACATATATATATACATTTCATAATTGTATGTATTCTATTTTCTTAGATAATTAAAAAAAATACTTCGTCGCATCATATCCACGCAAAGGTTGCGAGTTCTATGCCCACTCGGGGGAATAATTATTTGGATTTCCCCTTACTCTGTGGGGTACAGCGTGATTAAAAAAAAAAATTAATATTTTCATTTTTTAACGTTTAATTAATGAATTTAATAGAATTTTTATTGAAGTTCAAATATTTTTATAAAGTACATATTTTTTGTATGTCTAGTGGATTAGAGTCTAGCGAGTTAGAGATGAGATTTGAGTCTAGATATTTTTATACAGCCTATGTACCCGCGGGCTTTATTAGAATGTTATGATGTTAATTTATAAGAACTGCCACGACAAATATACCTATCAACCAACATTCACAAAAAAAAACTTAAATTGGTATAGATATAGATTAGTCAAATTTAATCAAATGGGTAAATAAAATAATAATTCAACAACAATTATTTCTAAGCCCAATTAATTGGAAGCATATAAAATCGTAATGGTGATCTTAGTAACCAATAACTTATAAAAGAATTGACCTTTACGAACCGGTTACAAAAATCTATATAAGTACATACAAGTAAACAAGTACAACTATACATTTATTACCTTTTACCAACATTTTTTTATATATGGGTATAAAAAATCTCTTTGTGTATTAGAAATTAACATATGAGGTATTTAGTTACTTTTATATACCCGTTTTGGTAAGACAAATCGCGGGGTTTAGTGCCGTTTCTCATCAATCATCAATCTACTTGCATGTCTGATGTCTTGTCTATTGAATTGAAAGTACGGAGTGTCTTAAAACTAGATGCTTTCTGACTACCCTGACATAAGAGAGGGACTCTTTAAGAGTAAAAAAATATATTGACTAGATATACAAGGAAGTTTCACTGCTAGTTCGCTTCGCTCGCCAACTAAATTTGCTTCGCTTGCTAAACTGATGAAAATACCATATCGTATTTCTTTGTGGTACGACACTTACTTGCTTCATCATACAGGATATTTTTGACTTACTCGTATAATAAAAATACACATTTTTTTCATATAAATAAAAACAATGTCAGTACGTCAGTTCATTACATTGGTTTTGTTAAAAAAAGTATATAAATCGATAAATATGACGCATATTACGTCAGTCTAATACGGTGACCTGTATTATAGTTATAAAGTGAAAAAACTATTAATATTATGGAAGCCAAAGCCGAAGAAGACGAAAGAAAGTTTTAGTTTTGTATTGTATTTGTTACACACATGAACTAATTAATATTAGCCATTTTTTTATTTGTCCTTTTAATATAAATGACATATATCGAGGCAAAACGCGGCGTTGAGTTCTGCCACTCAACATGCAATGCCTCCAAAATT
>DVQM01001591.1:0-11669 GCA_018231645.1 Heliconius ricini | reverse complement strand
GCAGGGTAGGCAGAAGGAACCTAGTGTTAAGACATTCCGTTCCCCACTTTCCGCCAAATACTGAAGGCGTGTTGTGTGGCGGAACTCAACGTCGCGCTTATCCTCGACACCAGAGCGAAGAAATGAAAATGTAAATAAATATTTCATTTCCTCGAGTGGGGATCGAACTCACAACCAGCACTTTGTGCCCCTGCGCCACAACCGGTTACATCTGTTACAAATTTATATTATATGATAAAAATGTAAATTTCATATCCCCAAAAATATTTTTAATAATATCCAACATGAACCCATTATCAAAAACTGCGGATAGAAAACTCTACTTGATTATATTTTAAATAATTGTCATCTAAAGTTAATAATTATTATCACGTAGAAAGCTATTTGTTTCGCTCAACATTTTGACGCGTTATCGAAATGTTGACCCTAAAAGCCTTTACATTAGAATTTGACTTTACCTTTGACTAATCAAACTTGAAATGCCTCCGCTAGAATAAGAACCATAACTACACCGACTCGACCTGCGATACTGCAATAGAACTGGAATCCGAAGAAACGTCATTCGGACTACGTATTGTTATAGAATACTGCAATTTAATAGTCAAGTTTATCTATACATAGTGGATATCCAAACTTTACATCGCGCTTACAGTCAGGTGTTGCCACCACAATCGCCACAAAGATTAAAAAATGGATAAAAATTAAATAAAATATTGATATATTTTATTTAAATAACCTTCATACTTGATTAAATAGGCAATCACTTTATCAACAATTAACATCATAAATATATACAAAAAAACAGTATTTTCATTCTCTATTTGGAGCAACCACTGACTTGCTACAAAGCAGATCTACATAGATCTGCTGAGAACGAGAAACTCGGCAATTGCTATCTTAACATATTTTTAGTTTTGTTTAACAATAATATTTTTTAAGCAACCTTTATTTGGAACCATCAGCTTATATAATTAGTGACTTACAGTTAGTAAGGCATAAGCTGAGCTTAGCATTTATGTGCGCTTAGTCGAAATAGAAACAGATTTTTCTTTTGAAATAAAGTATATTATTAGAGATCAATCAAAAAAATAAAAAAAAAACAGTTCTTCTAAAACGAATATTTTACTTTCATAATTTTTCTCTCCTCTGATGTGTCGTTTCAGTTAATAATAAATCCGTTATTATCAAAGATATCGTTATAATATTCTTGTCTTTCTTACTGCTTGGTCACATAAATTTTTGCATTTTTGTACATTAATGTGCATACTTTATCTTTCTCTTTTCATAAATCGAACACAAAGATAAAATATCAAGAATTCAATATGTGACATTGCTATCGGTACAACAGATGTAAGCCGGTTATTAAAAACCGTCACACGTACAATATATGTGAACACTCACACAAATATAAAGCTTAGCTTAGACCTCGCGGATTGTATATTGTTAAAAAATAATTTGTTTAAGTGGCTGATCTAAAACGCTAAAATAATATTTTTTAATTGTAACAAAATAAAGCATTTTAAACTTCTATATTTTAAACTATGGCAGAAAATCTTTACTACATAATATGTATATCTAAAAATATATACATACTTTACAATTTAAATAGCAGATAAAGATATAAAGACTAAAAGTAATTCAAATAAACTGGCGATATTACATTCTGATTGTCTGAAGGATTCTGCTGTCAGTACTGTAACATTTAGTGACAGAACTCACATAGTTTTATCGAGAACAGTTTGACTGATAAGGGTAAGCTTCATATAGGTTTCCACTCGAAATAAAATACTGACGCTGGTTCGAAATAAAACTGGTTCCTTTTACCATAGTATAAGACATATTTTAGAAGAGGTATTTCACAGTGAAAAGATTTCACAGAGTCCACGGAGTCACGTGCAAAACCTTCCACACGCGTGATTTCGATACCGATACATATCCACCAGAATCACATATATCATTTTTAACATCTGTTTCGATTTCCGACTGCGAATTTGAAGAGAAATGCGGAAGTTGGAAGGCATGCTTAAACTCCAAACCCTTTTGTTAAACTCTATGTTAATTAGAATACTATAATATTTTTAACATTTTTAAAGTGTTATACCACACTTAGGAAAAAAAACTATTTATTAAGACGTAACGTATTATATAAGAATTTCGACGTACCTCGATGAGAACGTATGGCTTAGTTCGAGTTCAAGTTCGCGAGTTCAAATTCTGCTGAGTTAAAATTTTTATACGTTTTCTTAAGATTAGATTAGATTGTTAGATTTACAATACAATTATATTTTATTGGAAGTAATGTAGTGCAATAGTAATTTTCATTTTTTTTTTGTTTATAATGGCGAATAAAAATATCTATGAACCTTCTTGTAATTATTAAAAGAATCTAAAGTAAAAATCAGTGCTAACAGAACTTACTTTTTGTATAAAAGTTAAGTACTTAAGAAACGATTTATCACTATGTAAGCTTACGAAGAAAGCATGAAAAATTGTCCGTGTTCATATGAGAAAATAAAATAGAAAAACCGTATTTACACCTCTAATAATACGCCATTTTTGTGCTACTTATATTCTAAATTCATCAAGGTAGTGCATCATATTTCAGAAGAAATTTAAAAATTAATAACAGGTTTTTAAATTTCTAAGAGTTCGTCGTAACGCGCGACGTAACGGCTAATTTCAGGAACTTGTTATGCCGGAATGTTCAAGTTAAACATTAGTTCACCAGTTGATACAGACCCGCGTAGTAAAATCTGATTCAATAAACCAAAAGTTTCGACATTTTTACTGTCCGTTTGAATTTTGTTGGAAAGTGTCCAAGGATTTCTCAGCAATATCGATAACTCTAAGGAGATTTAGGAAGACAAACAGAATTATATAAGAAGCATAGATATTTATCCAGAATAGGATGAGTTTTTCACTTCAATTTAAAAACGGTGCTCCTCTGAAGAACGTTTAAGTTCAAAATCATGTTAACATATTAAATGTATGTTATTATTATATATAATATAACGTATACGTGTTTGTATAATTAATGGGTTCCTAGTGGCGCACAGGTGTACCTTTGTACCACGCGTCTAACAGTACGGATTTGATCCCTGATCGGGAAATAAATTATTTTAATTTCTTCACTCTGGTGAGAAAAACCATGCAGTATTGAATTCTTACCACTCAACTCGTAATATCTGAAAAACTGGGCCGAAAAAGGTGGAAACAGTACCTTATCACTAAGTTCCCTGCGCCTACACTGATTTATGTAGGATACAGCTTGAAGCTTATAAAAACAATATATTATTTAAAATATGTTTTGAAATAAATAAACAAAGAAATAATAATAATAAAATTAAGGCCATTCGTGGCGCAGGGGCACAAAGTGTGACTGTAAGCCGACTGGTTGTGGGTTCGGTTCCCACTCGAGGAAATGAAATATTTTATTAAATGAATATTTCTATTTCTTTGCTCTGATGTCGAGGCAAGGGGCGACGTTGAGTTCCGCCACTCAACACGCAATGCGTCCAAAATTCGGCTGAACGTGTTGAGTGGAGTGTCTTAATACTAGTTAGGGTCAGGGTAGGCCCTGGTGTGTGTGGGATACAGCGTGAAACTGATTTATGTTATTCCAAGTTCAAAACGAACTTGGAATAATATTTATAAATGTACAAAAAATATATACAACTTATAAAGAAAACACTGTACGAGTACGTAAACTTTCATGTTTTAGTATTTTATAAAAATATTATTTCTAAATGATTGCATCGACTTTACATCGCAAATAAAAAATAAAGTGAGTAAAATAACGTTGTCTGGCGGCATAAAGCTGTAAATATTATGACAAAGACACTCCACTTGACAAGTTATGAGGGCGTGAGTTTGTCGCGTGAACACAGTTAGTGCTCAATGGCCCAAGTAAAAGTCGTCCATGTAAAGTTATCCGTTCCAGTCTACCCGTTTGTAGAACGAAGAGCGAGAAGCATTTGAAAAGGATTCGCAAGTATAATAGAAGTTAAATTCGTAAGCATGCAGCTTACTACTAAAATGTTTGTATTTTTCATTTTTTTTATATATGACTTCATTAAAAAGTACAATACACAAATATATTCAAAAATAGACTGTGACTAAGTTTATCGCCAATGGTAAGCACAGGCTAGGGTCATACACAGTGATTGTAAACGCGAGAGGTTGTGGGTTGGATTCCCGCCCAAGTAAATGAAATGTTTAATATTTCTTCTTTTCTTGCTCTGATGTCGTGACAGTTGGCGCTCAACACGCGCCTCCAGAGTTCAGAAGCAAATGGGATACGGAGTGTCTTAACACTACGTTCCCTCTGCCTACCCTGCTGTGTGCGGGATACAACGTAAAAAAAAGTACTCATTTATATTTTTATATAGATGAGTGAAAACTAGGCCACAATAATGTCTTTGTGGCTCTTAAATATAGTTGTTTAAAACAAAACTAAAGCAATTATAATAATTGCAAATATTATACTTAAAAACTTATTTATGTTGCTATTCTTTGAAAAGTTTAAATAGACAGACTATTTTCTTATTTTAGATTCGCATTTTATTTTTAATGATTCTACGAGAAAATAAAGTTTTTCCATTTCCCGCGCAAAGCCATTTCCGCCCGCGATCGCGATTATAATACACATTTACTACGCTAGTTACCGATATTGTATAATATTAAGATATAACAAATTTTGCGTATGAATATGTTAAATAGTGTGTGTTAGAAAAGCTTTAGAAATGTTTTTGGTCGTTTTCTTATTTTTGTCAAACATTATATAACCTATCTATACTTATTATGAAACTCATTTTACGGTTACCGCTGAAAATATGTATGAGATATTTCATATTGTTAAAAACACTAAAATTACTATCGGAAATTTAAGATGTTACTTCCAATACCGTATATAAATAAATAACCAGTTAAGTCCGAGTCTCGCCCACCGAGGCTTCTACTAGAAGCTGTATCAATATCAAGATTGTAGGTCAACGGAAAGTATAACTTATGAAAGTTGACAAACCTTAAATTTGCAGGCATACGCAATTACTTTCGTAGAAACGTTTCGAGATATACATTGGTGATTGAATCCTAAAAAATATAAGCCTAAAAGGGGTCCTTTCAATTCTTATATTTTTAATTATTAATAATTTAGCATTGAAGCCGCTAAGTACCAATCAAATAAAGCTTCAGATGAAAGTGCTCTGACTAAGCTTGAATTTCAGAAAAAGCTCGAGACTGCCAATTTTTGTATGGAACCCTCGGTGGGCGAGTCTGTCTCACACTTATCCGGTTTTTTTCTTTCATATACCAATAAACTTTTTGAATTACTTCCTTTATTTGTATTGTACGAACTCTAAAAATAATAAAACGTATATACATATAATAATTTTTACATAAATCGGACGCATCGGACTAACAATAACATAATTTGACTATGCACGTAGTATTGAATAGAATTGTAGAGATAATAACATAAGTCCTGTTAATCTTTGTTACTTTATAAATAAAAGTCGATATTCAGGGGATATAACCTTATTGTATTATGAATAAACAAAAATTTCCCGTGGGATAGCACATGGAAGTTCATTAAATTCCCGCACGTGAAAATTACTGTATATATCTTGATTAAATTGACCTATATTTTTCTTTCTTACCACTTACACAAAGCAAATAATTCTAACCGATAAGCAAATATTTATCATAATTTAAAAATAAGGTTTGTACAGAAGATTAATATTAGATAGAATACTATTTATATCAAAAATGTACTTGTTAAAATTAAGTGTTCATCACTTCAGTAACGATCTTTATTTATTTAAACTTGAAGGCTCTTTAACGTAAAACGTGGTTATTTATCAATTACATAATTAGAATAGATCAAAATTAATAAGTATACTAATAAGAACGATTTTTTTCTGCCTCACGCTGTATTTCGTACATAGCAGGGTAGTATAGGGAGCCTAGAAACGAAGACAAAGTGTGTGTGTGAACAAAGAAATCAAAATATGAAATATTTAATTTCCTCGAGCCCACAGACAAATTTAACTAAGTATCTATTCTAGAGTAAGTCACTAAAATAATTAGGAAATACCGTACGGTTCCTATGTGTTAGAGCTCTACTAAAGAAACCCCAGAAAAGACACAAAAGTTGTTACTTTTTTTGAACTATGCGATAAGGAGATAAAAAATCGGTTAAGGCGAATCGGACTTCGAGTGTTCCGTACCAATTTGTAGGTCAACGAGAATTTTTTGCATTGCATTGCATTGAAATTTTTTTCTATGTAATACCTATATTTTTCTTTACATTTTTTTCTCTTTTATTTGATTTTTTTCCTTTATTTGTGCTATGAAACGTTACTTCGTACCAAATTTCAAGAATTTTTTGAGTACTCAGAAAGTACACTGTAGGTTTGAATTCCCTTGCAAATGTCGAAAATTTATGGTATAAATGGATATATCTTTTGATTGCGTTGGCTTAGAAGTTTGATTTTATCACAGCTCCAAGGGACAGCAGACCTGAGTGTTTGATAAAAATTAATTCAGCTCTACGCGTTCCTGAAAAGAAAATATCTTGACAGACGGAAGGATGAGTGGTTAACGAAGTGATCCTATTAGGTTTCTTTTTTTTCCTTTCGAAGTACGGAACCCCACAAAAGACAAATTGGTTAGAACTTGGAAGCTTTCTATTTTTTCTTCTATATATATAATTCATTGAATAAAGTTATGTGTAAAGGGATTTTAATCATTATTGATGCATCACTGCAAATCATGAATGAACGTAAGCCCACTCACATATTCTAAACTAGTACTACCTGTAGGAACTAGCTGCCACCTGCTGCCAATCGGAAGTACCAAATTAGTTTTGATTCACTTATTTGATTCGACACTATAGTGTCGAATTACGCGTATTTTGCTGTATAAACGGCTATATCTTTTTTTAAGTAAATTTAAAATTGAAAGTTTGTTTGAATTTCGACTTGTTATCTCCATACCGTTTTGTGCCGTGTGATCCTGGCCTAGAATAGGATCAACCTGGTACTGGTGGTGTCGTAAGAGGCGACTATAGTACGTATAGCAGAGTCACGGCGCCAGCAATGGCAACACGCATGGGCAGACTCGAACGGATCATTACCACCTCCCGCATTTAAAACCGGCGTGCAGTAGTGGCTTTATACCACTGCGTTTCGCATCAGGTAATGCCGGGCGCCCCACCTTGAAGGCCGGCAATGCACCTGCCGCTCCTCGGGTCGTGGGCGGTGGTAATCACTTACCATCAGGTGACCTGAACGCTCGTTGGCCGTATCTTTTCCATAAAAAAAGCATTCCTGAGTCAAAGGCTCTTGACTGACAGATAGACAGACGGACAACAAAGAGAGCTTATAAGGGTTACTTTTTCCTTAAAGTGTGCGGAACTCTAAAAAGAGGTTCACTTCTTTATAACACTGTTAAATGTCTTGGTTCATTTATGATACAGCAATAAATATGGTCATAACAGGGTTTGCTGAGAGTAAGTTAAAAAATATAATTATGGGAAGTAAACAAAAGGAATGTACTTTTACAAATGATTATTCCTCATATATCCATGTCCTAAATCCATTCGTAAATGTTATCTTCTAAACAATTTTCAAAATACACTTTTGTTGACCCTCAATCCTTTCTCGATACGTGTCGGTTATTTACATTACAACCAATAAAAGGGTCTAAGATACATTTTTTTTACGACAAAGGAGCGTTATGATAACCTAATAACCTGAAAACGCATTGAGTAAGCTCCTTTCATGACAAGACGTAATAGAAATTTTAACGTAGAAAGAAAATGAAAAGTTAATCTTAATACCTTTTCCGCATGCACAGGGAATATTTCATTGAAAAGACTTTATAAATAGTGACGCGTGTAAATAATGTGGTCACGCTTATGCAAAAATAGCTTTATTTATAAGATTTCTAATTAATATTTGTATTTAAAAATTATAAAATTTAAATATTTTTTTTTACAATAATGTGAAAAATGTTTAGGAATATTTATAATATTACTTAGTTAAAAATTTTAAGAACATTTTGAAGGTATAGAAAGACTATATTATATGTTTAATAGGTATTTTACATTTATCCTACTCTGGTTTCTGAATTAATTCATAGGTAATTATGTTTTTATTATTATATAAAGATATATATTTATATATAAATTAATTTGTGCTCTTCGAAAAGTATGTTTATGCTATAGCAAGAAATCTCGAGTGGCAGATTTGAGATATATAAAGAGAAAATATTGATTTTATGTCAATGTACCCATATATTTTCAAATATTATCTTATATATTTTAGTTAATAATAACTAAAAAATACATCAATGATTTTATATGGCTAAAATACATTTTTATAAAATGTCAGTTACAATTAGTATGAAGCTGAAATTTATATCAAATAGTCAAGTTTACTCTCCACTGACGTACAGAAAAAATCAAGCTTCTAGGTCACTGCAATCAAAAAATACGAACAAATTACTCGTGCATCCTTTTTGCTGCATTTACAAAGAAATTCGCCGCATAATCAGTACCTATAGGATAACGTACGATGTGAGAGCTTACAAAAAAGGAGGAAAAAATACGAAAAGTGAATATTTATAGATATTTTAAAAAAAAATCATTACACACTTATATTTGTAGTTCATTTCTTATAAAATAAGTCCTATGCAAATTTAAGTTTGTGAACTTCAAAAAATTTGCAAACTTTTGACGACGTTGTATTTCCCGTTGACCTACAAACCTGAAATTAGTACGGAAGCTTCAGTGGGCGAATCCGACTCGTACTTAACCGTTTTTTTTTTATTATACTCATATCCACGGACTCTTACCGTGAAATGAGGCGTGATGTTCCGCCACCCAACAGACAAAGCCCTTAGAAGGGCCGAACGCGGAGAAGTTCGAAAAGAACGGTCTACACACGACGACATGATGTTAACTCGATCCCCATTGTCGCAAACCATTCGCACGTACATATTTGAAAATGTAACCTTTTTATATAAAAGATTCTTTCTCATATGAATTTAAACACGTTTTCTTATAAGGTGTCCTCAATCAACGCGCACGTGACAAATGAAAGCTCGTCAACTTTGATTCAACCCGTATTACATTAGAAGTCGTCGTAGCGTGTGATTATAAAGACCACGGTTGTGGGTTCGATTCCTACTCGGGACAACGAATTGTTGTTTATTAATATTTTTATTTCTTTGCTTATAAATAATAAGGCAAAGCGTTACGTTCCGCCATTCAACACGAAATGGATCGAAAATTCAGCGGAAAACGGGGAACGAAGTGTCTTAACACTAGGTTCCCTCTGCCTACCCTGCCATATCGTCGCGGTATACATCGTATAGCTGAAAAAATATTACATTGATTAACAATCTAAATAAAATATCGACTTAGCTACATACCCATTTTCAAATGACAATATGTACAGGCATATGAGAAAAATAAATATGAGACAAGTACAATAGTAATGGTATTATAACAATTTCACCATTATTCAAAATATTTCATTAATATAATCAAAATCGATCACTACATGCATTCTTATATAACGTTATTGTTCATGTTTTAAGTAGTTTCCGGCAAAATCCAAAAAAGCAAATTCAAATATTAATTAATTACATGAACAAGCTAAAACAATATAAGCTATTAAGGACTTATTTTTAAGCTTCAAGAAAGATGATTAATATTGAACAATGAAGCTCTCCATCAAATACGATAACGGTAGACTGCAGTGGAGGTAGATAAGGGATTAATTATTCCGAAGTATCCGTTTAACCTATATAGTTTTCTTTAATCTAGATAACAAAGTTACCAATACTATCTACGAAATTACTTGAGACTATTAGACTATAAAAAATATATATGAAATATATATTTCATTACAAGTACTCTTGTAAACATATAGAACATAAAAGCCAAATTGAAACTATCTGTAACAACTGTATCACAGTACAACTACAATGTAATTACAAAACTTGTTATAATATGAAAATATTTACATTAACAATGCATACCTTTCAGTTTTCCAGTGTTTCCAGAGTTCGTAGCAATCCTTGTTGTGAAAATATTTAAACAATTTGTACGCGAGATGTCAGTTTACGGATCACTTAATTAGATTAACTGATGGATATACGAAATTAAGGTGAAAACGAACACGTATATTCGTCAAAACGACGTAACGTCCGTTCACTACGGCGGAACGGCCAGCACTGACAGGCCTTTTGTACCTCCCGCAACCCCTGCAATGAACCCCGAAACCTCGTCCTTCGCCCGCTCCGATAAGGTGCAGCTTACTATTTCTCGGGAAAGTGCTGACAGCCCTGTTAGTAATCACCAGCTAATTATCATAAACTAAATGTAGATGCACTGGGTGAAGATTATTAACAAAATGTTTCTTTTTTTACGTAGCTCAAAAACTCTACAAATTCATATAAGATACTTAAAATTTAAAAAAAATCACAAAGGCTGTAACATAATGCTATACACACTCATGTGTATAAAATATATGAATATTTCGTTTCAATTTCTGTTTCGAAAACAAAAGCATGCACGCCGCCCATCCACTACAATTCCCGCCCAACGATTAAACGAAGAGTACTTTGACAGTACAGTGATATTATCATTTAGTTAAATTGGAAATAAAAATTGAAAAACTGAATTTTCTCTCATTTATCTAACTAATAATATCACAATTCGCTTTGATTCGTCGTGAAATCAATATTAAAAACAAAAAAAAACTCGAGAAAATACATAAATTAAAATAACACGCACGTCGACCTACATACTTAACATTGACACAGTAAATTAGTAAAAACCATATGGTATCATAGAGTATGACATTTACCGGACGCCAAATATGACCGGTGAGCGGCGACCGCGGTGGCACGCAGACGGCGTCGCTCCACGCCGGGCGCCGGAAAAGAGACATTACGACTGGGCCGTTGTCACACACACGCGGTACACCTCCGCTCTCCACGTAATAAATATCTCACCTAAATATTTTATGTACGTATAAATCATCCTCCTGTCCTTTTGTTATTTTGGTTGTCCTTGTATATTCTGTTATGTTGAAATCGGCTGTGAATCTTCATATTTTTGTACCATCATAATGAAGTACTATATCATTATTTATAAAATATAAAGTATATATTAACTATATATTATGTTATTTTTACTTATAATGCTATTAGAGTACAGTGAAAAAAAGCTTTCTTGTGACTGCGCTGTAGGCGACTGGTCGTGAGTACAATCCCCACTGGGATACTGAAAAATATTCATGTTCCTGCTTTGATAAAACAAAACGCATCGTTAGAGTTTTGACACCTGTATCGTTCTGCCTGCTCTCCGCGATAATGCATGAAGTTAAAAAATGAGAAAATAAATGATGCCATCATTATCATTTTGTCTTTCTATAAATAGAGTTATGATATTTAAAAATGATCTTTTAACACTTTCATTGATAAACTTAACTAAATTATTTGATAAATGTTATGGCCCATATAAATTTACTTTATTTAAGCAGTTACCAGAATACTACTTCCTACATATAAAATAGATTAAGCATTCATTTACTATATGTAACACAACATACAAGAATAAATAATTTAACAACATAAGACAATATTGTTCTGTACAA
>DVQM01001590.1:0-11672 GCA_018231645.1 Heliconius ricini | reverse complement strand
TATATATATATATATATATATCTACACCATTACTTATTCAATACAGTGAATTACTTCGTGTTCTATTATAATATTTTATATAATAAAAAGTGTAGTGTACATAGTGTGTAAAAAATATTATAGTGACTTCTTACGTCAAGATTTATTAAACTTTGGTATATTATTATCTAATTCTTATAAGGATATTTAATTTTTTTGGCAAGAATAGACCTACACTGGTATATTAAAAGACTTTTAATAAATGAATATATATTAATATGGTGACAAAAAAACCGGTGAAGTGCCAGTCAGACTCGCCCACCGAGGTTTTCGTATCGGGATTGTAAGTCAAAAGGAAGTGCCCTGTAGGTTTTGAAAATCGAATATGAATAACCTTGACTTATATAAGCTGACAAACTTAAGTTATCGATGCCTATGCACTCGTTTTGTATGAAAAGACCTACAAATATTCATTTCTAACAATTTTCATTGTAATACCAATAAAAAAACCCGGGGTAAAGAGAATATGGCTTCCACTATAGCCACTCAACGAGACGCTGTTTCTTAGTATAGCTAGGGCCCTATGCAGCCGACAGCATGGTGGACGCTATAATTATATTCCGGGTTGCACACCCGGGCTTTCTCGGGAAAACGTCGATCATTGCCGTAAGCAGCCCGTCTTCTGATCATTTCTTCCTCATATATTTCTGAAAACACATCTCTTAAAGCCGCGCCCAGTTTTAATTTGATCTTTAACGTTTCAAATGACCGCCAGTATCGCGATCATCTGAAAAATAAGGCCAAATTGGATTCAAAGAATCTGGGGTTATTGTTTGAGTCAGACAGTACTTTACGCCAAAACACCGATTGGCATACTGTAGGGCCCAAACAAAAATTCAGACAGGCAAACAAAAATTCAACTGAATGACTATTAAACTGTGTTATTGATTCACAGAACCAAAAACGGATCCGGATCAAAAACGGAACGGATATTCTTTAATTATACGTGTCGAATATAAAATAGATAGATTGATAGAGAATATAGTTATAACTTATATCCCCAAATACACAAATCAAATCCGAAAAAAATCTCTTTTAAAATGCCTCCTTTAGGAAAACCTACGAGCTAAATGAATTCGTATGCAAAATTTTTATTTTTTAGCACTTATAGTAACGAAGTTTCGTATACACAATCGTTTCCTTAGAGAACGAAATTAGCAATATCCCATCTTAGTGATCACCGACGTCCTATAAACAACGCCCATGCATAATTTGTAACTCCAAGTACTTGTAGTTTCGTGATGAGTGAATGAGTGAGTGACCTTTCAATTTTATATATAGATAGATACACCTACTTGTGCACACCGAAATATTACAATTGCACCATTTGATCGTGAATCGTAATTATGCGTAAGCAATCGTCATTGACAGAAGATAGAGATGATGTCTAGTTTTATTGAGTGATTCGAGAATCGATTAGGAAGTCGGGTTGATTCAGCGACTTCGAAGCTAGTAATTTACTCTCGAGTTGGCTGAAGGCGACACCTGTCGAGTGAAGTGACGGCTGATAATGCGACGCCAGCGCCATTCAAGTTCAGTGGAGTGCGAGAAGGCGAATCCCTTTGCTATCCACAACTTTTGTGTTCGTAGTTTTAAAACTACGTGCATATCATTACCATCAAACATTATTTATTTTATTCTCGTTATTTCATTAATGTGTTTTTATTTCTCTATGATAACAAATACTACTCAGTAATAGTAAACAATACTAATTTTCAACATTACAGCAAGTAATTGACACAAAAAGCAATACATTGTAATTACCACAGACACAGTTTGTCAAGTGACTTTTGGTAAAGTTACATAAGCCTGTAAATCCTAGTCTCATCCTTGGGATTAGAGTTTACATGAGGTTCAGAACGCAGCAGTGCGGCACGACACAGCACATCTCCGACGGGAGGAAACTTTGTTAACTTTCTTAAGGACGGTTAGTGAAGTTTGACGTGCACGCGCTGGCACCATAAGCTTTAGGATTCGATACTTTGTAACAAGTACCAATCAGAGAATATAATAAAGAATACGAATAACGAAATATGCCATATCATCAGTCAGATACTATATATAATTTGTTCCTCCAAGTGGGAATCGAAATGCATTGTGTTTATAATCACAAGCTTTATTCTCAGTATTACATACATACATATATATATATATATATGAAAATGAGGTGTCGTTTAGGAGCGGTGTCTGACGATAGCTGCGATAGTTGTGAGTGCGATTCCCACTCGGAGGAATGATTTATTATTATTTTCTCTCTCTGTATCCTGGCAATACCGTATTCTACTATTGCCAGGATACAGAGGAACATTTTTTCTCCATCTTCAAGCTGTATTCCGCTTTGTCTACACATCAGAACGAAATAATTTAAATTAGAATATAAAATATTTCATTTCCTCGAGTGGGAACCGAATCCACAACCTGTAGCTTTTACACGTACCCTTGTGCTATTACACCACGACTATCCTCTTAAAAATCGGTACGAAACTTTAGTATAGGTGAGTTATTGTTTTTATTCCTAATTAGGATGCTGGAACATTTTTATATAATATAGAACATGTTGAAAGGGTAATATTTGAAGTCATCTTAATCTTGCCTACGAAGGCACTCGACTGTGTTATTAAAAGGTGGCGCTGATGGTGGCAAGGTAAACGCAGTAGGTGAATAAAGGACAGAGTGGATATATCTTACTGTTTTCTATCATCGCGTTTAGGAGTAAAAATTTTGATTCAGCAAAATTGTAAGTAAATTTAGTGTAATGCGTCATAAATATGTCTATTTAAAAACTTATATTTAAAAAAAAATAGGCTTTATAATTAAGCTCTATGGTAAACAAGTATTTCAAATTAAATTGGGGCTAGCCGTGGTTGTGGAAACAAACTGCAAATGTAAACGCGACGAGTTGCAGATTCAATTCCCACTAAAAGAAATGAAATAATTACAGTGTGAAGATGAAAAAGAAATTATAGGTTTTAAGACATAACTACACACATGCCGAATTAACTAATACTTCTTTAGAAGCTGATAAAGTGAATATAAATAAGGAAATTTTAATTAGTGACGTTTTACTTAAAATTAAAACGTACATTAAACGTTCTTACCTTAATCGAAGCCTATATAATGAGAGCAGTTTTCATTTCTCTTTTTGTCGCTAGTTGCGTACTTCCTCCTCCGAGGTGAATCAGGAAGAATCTTACAGATAATAATTTATACTTTCCAAAGCCAATTTCAGCAGAGCGGCTCAAAAAATATCTTACTAAGCATGGCGTAAAATTATTCAAAATATGTATAAGTTACGTCCTAAGCCGGTCGTAAAATGGTATTACAAACGTTATGACGGCTAGGGTTCGACCGGATCTCATCACATAGAACGTGAGGACGTATATCACCTTAAAATCTCGATTTTCCTATCGAAATCAATGTATTTTATTTTATATCCACTTTATATTTAACAATACGAGTACATATTTCTATAATGTTATTGATATATGTAAGTGAAATATTCTAATGTCATTATCTGTATATTATAAATGTATCAAATTTTTTGACATATTGTCACATTTTTACTATTTTATTATAGTAATATAGATAGATTGTTACAGCCATTTTTATTTAACTCGAATTCAAATTTAGCTTGGTAACAATATATTTAAATTCCAAGAGTAATATCCATTCGTGAGACTTTGGCGTTCCTTTCTAGATGAAAAATGTTTTCCCCGCTTACCGTCGTCGAATATTCATGCATCGGCAGAACGATCGTAAATTATTTACGTCATCGATGTTACGTAGTGGACAAATCTCTTATGCAAATGTTGACTTAAAGTCAAATCATAGGCTGTAGGTTATTACTACGTGGAAACGGGCTTATATAAATAATATGCTTATTAAAAGTAATTAAGTATTTATTTAAATTTATATTTCTTCGTTGTAGTGGTAAGGCCAAAACGCGGCGTTGAGTTCCGCCACTCAACAAAATATTTGAACATAGGAATGTTTTACAATTTTCCACAATTCACAGCCGCAGTAAAGCAAAGGGAACTTAATCTTAAGACAAACCGTTCCTGACTTTCCGTCAAGCTCTAAAGGCATTACGTGTAGAGTGGCGAAACTCAACATCGCGCGAAGAAATGAAAATATAAATATAAGTAAATATTTCATTTCCGCGAGTGAGGATCGAACTCACAACCAGTCGATTATACAGTCACACTTTGTGCTTCTGCACCACGATACAATATTTTAATGTTTACACATAAAACGTTATTAAAAAATACTATCAATTTATTGCTTGCACAATAAATCCTAATTATTTTTTCCCTAATAACATAATATTTTATTATATATACGAATAATATATTAAATTTTTAACAAAAAATCTCATCTCAAAAAGATCACAATTAACAAAGTATAATATACATATATCTATCAAAACATGTTTTTTTTTACTAAATCACATTAATAATACTGTTTTGAAAGAAGCTTTGTCCTGAATTTCAAAATACTTAAAAATAAAACACTATTTATCCTCAAAATATGCAATAATAATTAAAAAAAAATTAAGTTATCGAGTTAGCTAAAAGAGTAACAGTATATATTTCGTTTATATGTTATCATATTTATTTGTTGTAGCCAATTGTAGCGTTCGTAGCACAGTGGCGTAGCAGTAGTATGTATAGCACTACTTTAGAATTAGGCATTACAGGCAATGTAATCACGTTTAATATACTTATAATCTTCTATTGAGGTCAGTCATGGCGCAGAAGCGTGTGCATTTAAATGCGACAGGCTTTGGGTTCGAACCCAATTCGATGAAATTAAATATTCAATATTTTCATGTCTTCGCTTTGGTGTCGATGCAAAGTGTGACATGGAGTTTCACCTCTCAACAAGCAATGTCTTCAGAATTCGGCGGTAAATGCGCAACTGAGTGTCTTAGCACTAGGTTTCCACTGACACAGAAGAGTTCTGTGTGCGGGAGGGAACGGCGTGTAGTCAAAATGAATAAATAAAATATCTTCTCTTCTCTCATATACTCCACATATAGTGTTTATTTTTATTTTTTTTCAATATAATAGAAGTCAAACCAACAGTTTTAATTTTTTTTGTCTGAGATTGAATTGCTGTTGACACAATTATGTCAAACTTCCTTTAACGTTTATTGTTTGTTTATTTCAATCAAATCATAAGTAGTTTTTATATCAATATAAAATGTTCTGTTCGTCGTTTTATTCAATTGTCTAAAATTGTTGTCTTCAATACATAGATTTGTAGCTCCATCCTCCGTAGCGTTTGGCGCTCCGTTCTTTCTGACTACCCCGCTAGGGATAACGCGTGAAACTTAGTTAAGTTAATAAAAAGGACATAGTCATAAGAAAAAAAATTAATCCATGTTAGAAAATAAATAATTGTAGTTCAAGCTGGAAAAACTGCGAGGGGGTCGCAAGTATTAAATATATAGAACTTAAAGATATCTAAACATTTTTAACGGTCAGTGAAAAAATATAATTAGCCGTTAGCATATTTTTCAAAGATATCGAGTAGTTTCTGTAAGATTCGTTTAGAACAAGGACATGGATAAATTAAAAGAACGTTGGAACGCTAATACTATTACGATTCGATGGACGGCAAAAGTCCTCCCTTAGAGTCAAAGCCGGCAAAACGTAATTGCGACTTCACTAAGCTGGGCTCCGCGCGGTCTGATACGGACGAAAGGGGACCGGGAAACTCTCCGTACCGGTTGATATAAAAGTGCAATAAATTTAGCGGGATGAACGCACTATTTATATGTTATAAAATAATATGACGGTATTCGTTACAGTTTCACAGCTAGCCGGGCTTTGGTTTTTATGAATTTGCTAATGTTTAAGCATCTGTTATACGCTACCAAGAAAACATATTTATTAAAAAAATGTAATTAAAATGTATAAAAATATAATCAATGGGAAAAGGTTTTACAAAAACATGTTTTGTTCCCACTTGTTTCATAAATAAAAGAGAATTATACATTTTTTTACAATGTATAAGTGTGTGTATTTCGTTTATTTATTACCATGTTTGTCTGTGAATATGTAAATATTTACAGTAAAAATTTTAATTATGATGATATTTCAGTATTAATATTTCACCAGTAAATGTATTTAAACTTTTTATCTTTATAGCAACGGCTCTTGAGTTTTAAAGCTATTTTATGAAAGTTTGCGCTTTAGGTGTGGTTGTGGTTTGTGAGTTCAAATTCAGCAACTAATAAGAAATGAGGTAGCACTTGTTTGAAATCATACTTTCTCGTTAGATTTGTATTATAAATATTCATTTTAAATGAAAAAAAGAACATTTGTCATAATTTTTTAACCTAAATGTGGAATAATACTAATTCATAGTTGAAAAGAAGAATCTATGTCGTAATGACAAATACCTCAGTTTCACATCTTTAATCATTTTGGTAAGAAAACAAGGCAAAAACCTCTTATAGTTAGAATTCCAAAACCTTAGCGAGCCGGGAGAACTAAATCGAAATAGTTTTGGAATTCACTGTAAAACAGGGTAAACAATGTTCGAAGAAAACAACAGTAAGTAATGCGTAACAGCGGCGAAGCAAATTGTATAATGTTGTTATTTTGGATACACATGTTTATTGCTATGAAACATGGCAGCCTCATAACAATTCCTTTCACTCTCCGCAAATTGGAAGGAGCGTGTAAAGGAAAACATGGTCATAAATAAAACTGGCAGATCAACTAGATAGACGGCCATTACTGGAGATAAGCACGACTTATATACGTTTGTTCGGTCAGATTAACGGAATGGAACTGCGCTTGTTTGCTGATATCGATGCGGAGGCATTTTGGCAAGTCACAGCTGAGAAATTTATTGTAGTGTTCAAAGAGATATCTTCTTACGGACTCATTAAAAAGGAGACACGTCGTACATAAATCAGAGGCGAGCTCGGTAGCGGTGCGGAGTGGGAGCGGTCGTGGCGGTTCTTATCGGCACCGCGTTGCCGGCAATAGGCGCTATCCGGTTCCGTCTCCGCGCGCCCTGCCTTTGCGCCCATTGTGTCGCAGCGCCGGGAACCAAACATGCCTCAATCTCAACTTCATTACATTATTCCTTTTCTCGATACTTCGTTATCACGGATGTATCGATCATCAATGACTTTCCTTATTCTTATTGTAGCAGAGAATGGAAGAAGTTATTGTGTACATGAATAAAACAATAACATATAACCATTTTACTCATTGCAAAGCTGTAACTGTTGAGGTTTTTTTTTATTTAAGAAATATTTTTTTTCATTTAGAAATTTAGCTGTTATTGAAGTGATTTCTTGTATATTGTACTTATATGTTGTACAGTGTTAGAAATAGGTAGGTAAACGAAAATAATATGTATTGTTTTTTATTATTTTAACCTTTTTCAAGTGTAAAAACTAAACAAACGCGAGCCGGGCTCGCCCACCGAGGGTTCCTTACAAAAAATGGAGGTCTCGAGCTTTTACTGAAATTCTGGCTAAGCTTAACCAGAGCCCTTTCATCTGATACCTGATATGAATTAGCGGCTTTAATACCAAATTTGCCCCCCTCCTAAAGCTATTATTTTTTAGAATTTAACCAAAAATGTATAGTTTTCAAATTTTAACCGGAACTTGTACTACATGTAGATTCTATTTGCCAAATTTCATGATTCTAAGTTAACCAATAGTACCGTGTTAAGTTTGATTCCTTTTATAGTGACGATATACACGTGTTTTGCTATATAAACAGTCATATATTTTTTTTAAGTAAATGTAGAAATACGTTTTTTTTTAGGAAATCATCGGGCCGTAGATCTAGTTATATGATTTATATTTTAACTCGATATCTCTAAGCGTTCCTGAGACAGATAGAGAAACAGACGGACAAGAAAGTGATTTTATTAAGGGTTCCTTTTTTCTTTAAAATGGAACCATAATATATAAAAATAAGAAATCACCATTTTGACCACTAATCATATTATAAATATTCTTCAAAGAATTTAAAAAATACATTTGCTATTACAATAAGTTATAGGAGGGTAGTTGTCACTTCGTTAACATGGACTTGTTATTATTGTAAATTTTTTACTTACAGAATAACTTAAGTTTAATTATTAAATCGTTTTTTAACTATCGACTGGGTGCACTGACTACAATAATTGGCATGCAGCAGGACCGCGTCACAGCCGTCATAGCCGTCATGGCCATTAATTGACCGGTGATTTCAATTATTGCAAATCGGTAAGTTCACAAACCTATACCCTTTGCTGTTTCTGGCGTAATAGCCGTAGATATTCACTCAAAATGTCGTTTTCAGCTCACTCACTGTAAATTTACGAGACTGAAGACGACCAATAAATGCAAATTTTATGGTTTATGGCAGATTTAACGGTGGTGAACTCTTTTACCGTAGCAGTAAAGTGATCCTTGCACTGCCAGGCGGAAATTTGCTCATAATATCTAAGCTAACAATGATAATAAGGTCACATATACTCCCTTATTTATGAAAATGGCAATCCAAAATATCTTACTCTGCATATATCGTATTATGATTAGTAAGAGACTTAAAAAATATCCTTAAAGTATTTATAAGCTTCACTTTGTATCCCGCACATAGCAGGCACAAGGAACCCAGTTTTAAGACACTCCGTTCCCCACTATCCGCCTAATTTTTCTAGGCGTTACGTGTTAAGTGGTGGAATTCAATGCTGGGGTTTTGCATGCTGCAAACTCAATGCTGGGATTTGGCATTTGCCAGAGTGAAGAAATGAACGTGATAATAAATAATTATTCATTCGCACCAATGGGGATCGAAGCTACAACTTTCGCGGGACAATCATTTCCTTGCGTTACTTCGCCGCGACGGCCTCAAAGTTTTTATCATTCGAGATAAAAAATATTTAGTCGTGGTAAGTAATGGATATAAATTGATGAAAATAATATATTTAAATTTAAATTCTTCAAAATTAAATATATTTTATGAAATATTGTACTATTTGTACTGCGTAAATTATTTGTATAGCAGTTGATAAAAGAAAATAATTTAAATTTTAACAGTTAAGGAATAGAGGCGTAATTGAGAGGGAGCCGGAAGCAGCCAGGCCTTCGTTTAGTTATAACACCTGAGAGTACAACATAAACCCAACCCCAGTAAGTACTCTTAGAGAATATAGAGTTTGAGTGGTGGTTACTTTGGTAGTTATTAGGTAAATAAGGAGCAGAAAATAGTACCTAATTTTCGTTAAATTATAAAGCTATATTTTTATATATCATGGGAATAATATGAAACTTGTTATCGTTATGGTTATCCATTGCCAGATACGTGGCATAGTTTTGACCTCCTGCCACATACTTTTAAATTTTAACAAATTACAAGGGCCTACGAATATAATACAGTAAATTTACAAGAAGTAATTATCAAGATATTGTTTTTAATTGACAAAAATTATATTTGCTCTTAATATGTTCGTAGGCGCTTATAGTTTAATAGGGTTTGGGAGTGTCCAACGAGAGTTTAAAATCATACTAAGTGTTTGGCAATGGATAAGGTCATCTAATATTATTCCCAAGAAAATATAAAAAATATTGAGGTTTGTAATTTAATGAAAGTTGGGTACTATTTTAACCAAACTCCATATTCTCTAATAGTACTAACCTGTACTAGGTGTATGTGCATAGGAACTTTTAGGTTTTATAACGTAACGAAGGTCTGGTTTGGTTTGGCTCTAGGGCCATAATATCTAAATTCAATAAAACTATTACAAATATTGCCACAGGCCACCATCACTGAGACTAACTACACATTTTTAATAGACTTTAACTCCTTTATGAAAGAAATGAACAATTTAAAAGACTGATCAATAACAGTCAAGCAATTTAAAACATCTTTTGAGAAAATATTGCTGCCGAAGCAAAAAGCGAATTTTTACGATAATCCCTTTAACCATTTGTAATCCTGATTCAGCGACCGATTTGGTTTAGTAAAATTAAATGTTCATTTTTATATAACCATGATTATTTAAAATTTATTTACATATCTTACAACAACCTAAATTGAAATGACGTTATTGTTATAAATACATATTATAAAAAATGACAATGACGTTTAATACCTACCAAGTTTCAATTGTGTGTGTGTGGTCTAATAGTTTTTATGTGTAACGAAATCAAGAATTGTTCATTTTGCTGATATCAAATTTTCCCTTTTCATACTATTGTACAATCAGATATGTTAACATTTTATGGCACAGTTTTATTATAACGTTATATAAATATGATTCCTCTGTGTGCCTGTTTCTATACGCAATAGGGATTTAAAAATAAAAAAGCTGTAACAATTTTCCTGTTATTTGTAAAACTACTTTTTTATTTGCATAAGTTGTTAGCTTATAAATACGTGCTCAAATAAAACTTGTCTCTCGTATCGTATTATCAAAATGTTTTATGATTAAATGAATAAGTGTAGTAATGAGTTGCGTGCATAAATTAAAGTTACATGCCATAAAATTTTGCTCAAAGCAATTATTGTGAATAGTGCTCACTTCAGCGATGGTAGAAATTCGCGAATAAATCGCGTCACAGACCACAAACAAAAACGTGCATGTAGACCGGCGCCCATTATTCTCGACTGCATAATCGCTTCGTCCGACGCCCGCATCGCTTCCCATGCTATTTTATTTCCTCCCAGCACAGTTGTGTTTCAACTAGGCGGAGCTTTTTCACTAGGGTACAGGCAGGGAAATTAAACCATGTTTAAGTCTGTTTAAGGTTTGCTTCCGGTTACAGCAGCCAGCGAGCGGACGTGAACGGCGACAGACCAAAGCCACCACGGTACAATTCTGGCACAATGTGTGTCCGTTTTAATAGGATTAAACTCATTGTTACATACGATCTGAAAGGACCATGAGCCAAATGAAATTGTTTCTAGCGTAATCGAAGAGAATATTGCAATTGGTGTTGTTCAACCGATGAAAAGGAATGTTACTGGTTTTTGCCTGGCATCAATGAAAGGCTTCAAGTATACGAACGGAAGAAAGAGGGTGTAAGAAAATCGTTATTCAATATTTTTTTATGATCAAAGTATTTTATGTGTTAAAAGTTGTAGCAGTTGGGCCTAATTTCCAATTAAAATAGATGGTAATTAAAAAAATGGTTTGTTAACATATATATGTTTAATTATTTTCAATTATTTTATATTTATATTTAAAAATATATTGAATATTTTTTTACTAAAAATGTAAATTATCCATCCATGATCAATTCTAGAGAGAGTAACAGAATATTTTATTAGGAATGATAATGTTGAGTAAAATATAAAGCTCAAGCCGTAATCGCCGTAATAGAAAGTTAGTCAACTAATTCGTCGAATGAAATGGTAATCACGAGTCCACACACAGCAAGGCAGTTCCTTGTTACATAAATTGGGCTTACAATAATAGGGCACTTAATGTCATTCGTATTAAAGTAAATTCGGCGGCGTGACCGTTCATCTGGACGTTTCGGCCGAAGGCTGTTAGAGAAGTACAAACTAAATTACTCGAAGCAGACCACGCCTATAGGTCTTATATTTCTAAGTAGATATCACAAAAAAATATCTCATGCATAATTTTCACTACACATTACTATATATATA
>DVQM01001589.1:0-11675 GCA_018231645.1 Heliconius ricini | reverse complement strand
CCTCGACACCAGAGCGAAAAAATGGAAATATAAATTTAACTAAATATTTCATCTCTTCGAGTGGGGATCGAACACACAACCAGTCGGTTTTACACACAATCACACTTCGTGCCGCTGCGCCACGACTGACCTCAAATTTTTATTTTTATTTATATGGAACTTTACTTGAGAACAAACGTTTTTGTGTTAATAATACGTATTAGATCTAATTAAAATATTTTCAACGTAACGTGATTAAATGTATCGAAGTTAATTTTTTTTGGTATGTTTTTTGAATATATTAATGTTAGTTATGAAAAATATATTTGTATGATATTTTTTCGACTAGTTATCAGTTATTTAAACATATTTACTTGAAATAGTGCATTACACTAGGATTTAAGTTACATTCATATTATAGAAATCAGAATGATATAGAACAGACTTCTAAAAAATATGCTTAACGTCTATAAAACGACTTGTATAACATGTTGGTATTTATTTTACAGCTTCCTACTGCATCCTGTATGCAGAAAGGTAGGCAGAGATAGCCTAATGTTAAGATAGTTTGCCACTCACTTTCCGCCGAATTCTGAAGATATTGCGTGTTGAGTGGCGGAACTTAACACCGCATTTTGCCCCTACATCAAAGTGTATGAATATAAAAACAATATCCATAACACAATTATGTTTGTAACAAGCGAAGCGAACATTTTTTACATAAATAAATTTATTACGATGTAAATAATCAAAATCTTCAAAATGCGTCAAATCTTCAAAAATTATTTACATAATACAAAATTTTGTATATATTTTAGAAAAGAAAAGTACTCACCTATAAGTACGTACGTTTTTAGTATGTTTTTGTAATATTCATTTAAAAGAATAAAAAATTCAAGGTAATTTCGTACTGAATAAGAAGACCCAATCTGCAAGATCATCTCCGCTAATGGACGAGGAAGTTGGAAATAACAGCACAATTGTAGTTTTTACTGAATTTAAATATTCAATTATATATTATATAATCATTATTTGTCTATTAATTTTTATTTCTATGAAATGAAATTAAAAGTTATATTTAAATAAGTATTCAAATATCATATAAAAATGTTGAATATAGTATTAAAGCAGAGTAATGGCCTTCCAGTAAATAGCAGGGTAGGCATAGAAAACATAATGTGGTGAGTGTGGTAGGCGAAGATATATGTAAATCAATTTATAGATAATTAATTGCCTCGACTGAAAATCAAACCCACAACCGTCGCTCTTATATTCAAACGTAGTGCCGCGGCGCCATAAGAATAACATTACGTTTCTTATATACTCCTTGATATTTCTTAGAAATACATCGATTTACGCTATAAAATAGGATATGATATTAGCATATTACCAGTATTTAGTATGACGGGAATAAATAGAACCATTCATTTCCCCAGTACGTTTGTCCTCTGCTTAACTTCTACGTACATAGTAGCTAACGAGTGTATTAAATCAAGTGGGCAGGTGTGGAATCGCTTTAAATGGCAGCCGGTTGACTGGCTATCAGAAGAAAGTTACTTAGAAATAGCATGGGACATGATTAACAGTTGCCGATCAGTTTTGTATATAAGAAAGCATAAAATATCTAAATACATAAATGTTACTGTGTGGGGAACGGAGTGTCTTAACACTAGCTTCCTACAGCCAACTCTGCTGTGTGCGGGATACAGCGTGAAGCTGATTTTTTCTAATATAAATAAATATTACTTAAAACTTTTGCTTGATAAAGATGGATGGTAATCTAAATTCGCTACAAATAACTATGTGCAATGTTTAAATTATGCTAAAGACGACGACTATTCATACAATTATAATACAATTATTCCTTCTATATAATGGTCTTTTGATGAAATTCCAAGATAATAGATGTAATTATAAGAAAAAAAAAATAGAAAAAGCAGCTTTACTGACACTAAGTAAAAACTCTGGTACATCTTGTTATATACAGGATAGAGCGTGAAGCAACAATCCCATCAAACGTAGAAGATTCAAGTTCATATTATTCCTTACATCAGATATATCCTAGTATCAAGTGATTACCTGTTGATAGACGAAATTGGATTTTGACTACCATTTCCCTAGCTAGAAATCAAACCCACAACATTCGCATTTACAATCAAACAAACATAAGCTAAAATGTACAACAAAAATCTAAAATCAACTTAAAGACAACTATGCTACTTCTAAATTCCCCAGTTCCCGAGCTAGGATGTACTGCCCACATGATTTATTTGCACAATTAACCATGAAGTCCACGATCTTATGGGATTATTAAACCGCCGGGTATGTGTTCTTAGCTTTTTAACATTACGTTCGTGGGGAATTACTCATGTGAGCTAAGTATATCTTTGCCTTTGTAACGATTCGCTATAAATTGATGGTACAAAAATTCTGTGGCATGAATTATTTATTTTGATGCATTTTTTTGTGATGGGTCAACGTTTTTTGTTAGGTGGTTGTTACATTTAATGTTTTATTTATGGATTCACGTTGTATGCCGCTAATAGGTAAAAAGGTAGGCCAGAGGGAACTGAGTGTTAAGACATCCCCACTTTTCGCAACTTTTGACGAGTTTTGTCTTATCACCAGAGCGAGGAAATGGGTAAATTTCCTCGAGCAGGAACCGAATCCACAACCGTAGTTTGTACAGTCACAGCAGCATTTCATTTGTAGAAATCGGCAAATGAATCAAAATTGAAATATTATACACAAGTATGACAAGTTTCAGTCAAAGTTTAAGACTTATTTAGCTCCACGGGCTCTTACAACGAACAACCTTCTACAAAAGGATAAGATGAGCTTTTATTTGCTAACATAAAATAATGAGAAATAAATAATAAGTAACTTTAACTATTATTGATTATATCGTCACCTGTCCGAACCACGGTACGGTAATGATACATTAGGCGCCGCTGGAAAGAAGCTCACCGTGCTCTACGAAAACTTAGAAATGAAATGATTTTTTTTAATTTAATTAAAAAAATTATTTCCTAAAAAAATGTAAATTTTCGATTAATTTTCTTTTGTTTCCCGTTTGTTATTCCGAGTGCGAATCGAACTCAAAACCCGTTACGTTTAGATACATATTGCGCATTTGCGCCACAAGTGGCTTCCGGATCATTTAATTACTATTAAACACGCACTGGTTGCTTGTAAAAATAAAAGAGTTTTTTTCGATCTCGCGAAACAGTCTAGTCTAATCATTGGTATCAATGATTTTACACCTTTTAAATATAATTATTTTACCTGTATAGCATTAAATTTGAAATTTAAAGAAAAATACGTTTCTAACAACTACCTCAACACAGGTTAATTAATTACATTTACTCATTTACATATACCAGTAACCAAATTTTTCAGTATCCTGTATATTTATATTAAAAAAATCCCTTATGTATCCTTAAAAAAATAACAAATTAATACAAAATTTAATCCTTAACGTCACAAGGAATAATAATAAATGTAAATTATCAGAGAAACCCATTGAATGACAAGACTGCACGTCTAAGAACTTCGAGCCGACAATTAGAGAACGAACCGGTTGTAATTTAATTTTCTGTGCCCATTAAATGGCCAATTATAAAAGTTATGGGCACAATTTTACTGGAATTCGAGAGTTCATGTAACTATTTCGATTTAACATTTATGAATATTTTTTCAAAAAAATGAAGCTAGTCATGGCGCAGAGGTACAAACGTGCGATTGTGATTGTAACAGGTTGTGGGTTAGATTCTACTACTAATACTAATACTACTAGTATATAAAAATAATACTAATATTTATAATTTTCATTGCTCCACTATGTAACGAGGCAAAGCGCGGCGAACGGACACTCAACAAGCAATGCGTCCAGAATTCGAAAGTGGGGGACTCTTAATGGTAATGGATTGTCTTAACACTAGGTTCCCAGGTTTCCACTGCATACTCTGCTAAGATAAAACGCAGTCCAACATAGAGGCTATAATAATATTACTAGTTTTTATTAGCATGTATTGCAAGAATTAAGCTGTATAAGAGACGGTATTGGTTTTCATATATATCTATCTATCTATTCGAGATTTCCCATTACATTTTTTTTCAAATGAAGTATGGAGTGTCTAGAGCTGGAGGGAATCAAGTGTTGATTTCCTCCGGCTACCATACTACATTCGAGACAGGAACTTGAATAAGGAAATGAAATTAATAAAATCAATAAAAAGAAAATCTATTCAAAAGTTAATTATATCTTTCTGTGATATATACAAATCTAATATATCAGATAAATTGCTTCGCAACAACGGTATGTCAGTTTCAGCTCCGACCAGAAGTATTCGGCAACTTTGAAACTTTGACAGCGTACCTCTTAGATGGTCTCTTGAAACCAATTTCTAATTATTTGGACACTTTCAAGTTTGACGGTCCCTAAATTTATACCAAAATGAATTATTAAGTGACTTCTTAGTATACTGTTGAATGTGAACAATTTTGATACAGTAATTTGATTTATTTGAAATGTTCTATTTTAGTGTCATTTTTTTAAGCTTAGCTATCTACTTAAAAATAAACATGCCTTATACGAGATATAGTGGTGGTGGCAGAAGAATCCCAGTGTGGAGACACTTTGTGCCCAATTATCTTTCCAATTTTCGAAACATTGTGTCTTTATAGTCTCGAAACTCAACAATGTATTTCATCTCGTGACCAGAGCGAATAAATAAGAATAATTAAGTCCCTGGAATGGGAAGCGAGCCCACTACCTATGTGGTTATAGTCAGTCACTGAGACGCTGCGCCTTAACGACCTCATTATTTATCATTCTTACTATAAAATTTAGCAAAATATTTATTCAAAATAAATTACTTCCATTTAAATTCATTTAAGCACAGCATTATTATCTTCATTAAAAACAAAATGAAGTCACATCACTAGTGAATAAAAATGAAGCAGCCAATGGAACCAGTTCCATTATCACATCCGATTGTGGAAACGCAAACTTGCGTCGTATCTAGGATGACAAAAAAACACTTAATGATAATACGTACTAGGTCTCTTCATACAAATATGATATTAGCTGTGAATAGATATTTTGCAGCTGCTATACTTGTTTGAGATCGCCTTCTCGAACTTACCTGTAAAGAAAAATAATATCTTTATAAAATCTGTGATAAAACCGTCTTGAGGTGAGGATTTTAGCAGTAGTTTTTCACTTTTTAACGCTTAGCAGGATATGCGTACCCTTACACAGAGGAAACTAGCGTTAAGGCAACCCCATGCCTCATGCAACGCTCAATTTTTGAGACATTGTGAGTAATTTAGCGGACCTCAACACCGTGCTTTGTCTATCACTTTGTCAATAGGGAAATGAAAATAATTTAAGTGAAATCGAACCCACAAGAACCAAAATTTGAATTAGTAATTTACAATCTTTTTTTTAGCTTTACGCTTTATCCCGCACGTACCAGGAAAAACCCAGAGGGAAACTGAATATTCAAAGGCAATATCTCTTTACATATGTATATTTATATAAAACTAGTCATTAAAAATAGTCATAAAAAGGGGAATACTCATTTCTTCCTGTTTTCGTAGGAATTTCTAGACATCCTATTTCAGTGCCAGTAGTAATCCTTTCGCTTTTATAGCTTTTTTGACAACAGAATGTTTTAACATTTTCTTGCTACAATTAAAGATTAACATAATCACAAAAAAAAAATTGTATTTAAATTCTTTTACCTAATTCCACAAGACTCATTTTTTTAATCTCAAGAACGAAAACAGAAATAACATTTTCCAATTAGCATGATAATTTTTATTTATTTATCAATCGCAAGAAATCAACAAGGACTGGCCCCTTAACCCCGTTCGTGATTCAACACAATTGTCTTTGCAAAACACAAATATTATCATAATTCACGCATTATCATATTCACTGTGCAGTACATCTGTGGAGCGTCGGCACGATTTATTGTAATAACCACTTAGCAATTCACTATTTATCTCGTTTGCCGGAAAAATAAATTGTAAAATAATTATCTTAGTATCTGTTTTGGCCTTAAATTCCATTTTATGTTTAATATTTCTTATGTTTGCGTATGTTATAAAACTTTTTTAATTGAAATTCTAACGAAAATATCTAGATAAATACATATGTATAATATATTTCTTTCTCTGAAATTATGAGATTAGAACGCAGAATCATTCGGCTTCATTTTTATTTCTCACTAACAAGTATTTCACATCGCATTATTACTTCGCATTATCACGAATTTGGCGGAAAACTGCGGAACAGATGTGCCTTAATGGAAAACTAAGTGTCTTAACACTAGGTTCCCCGCTTCCTTCTACCTACTCTGCTGCTTGCGGTATGCAGCGTAAAGTTAAAAAAAAATACTCTGCTTTCTTCTTTCCGCCCGTTCAATGGTCAAAGAGCGGGAACATAGAAACAATTCACTCTCTCAAATGGTGATCGAACACACACCAATTACACTGCCACCCAGTGTACTAAAACAAAAAAAATCTGCTTATCCCACACATAGCAGGGTAGGCAGAAGGAACCTAGTGTTAAGAGGCTCCATTCCCCATATTCTCCTGAATTCTGGAGGCATTGCGTGTTGTGTGGCAGAACTCAACGCCGCGCTTTGCCTCAGCACCTGAGCGAAGAAATGGAAACATAAATTTAAGTAAATATTTCATCTCCCACAGTGGGGATCGTACCCACAACCAGTCGGTTTTACAGCCACACTCCGTGCCACTGCACCACGACCGGCCTCAATACAAGAAACCATAAATAAATATCATACTTCAATTACAATTACGAATAATACTTATGCAATAAACATTCGCGCACACTGATAGGCGTTTAGCCAACACACGCCAGCGGAACTGTTCATGATAATCCATCTCTACATCGCTGTACAGAAATGGATCACTTATATCCAATCATTTGGTTTTCGTTTGCGTCATAATATCATATCGTATTTATATTGGCATAGTTAGATCTTAATACAAGACGATCGGCGTAGGCACATATATGGGAGGGGGAGGTGTACTCCTGAATAGTCTGGAAACGACCCCAGAATGTTTAGTCTTTTAAAAATCAAGGCATGTTATGCTTTTTGAAACAGATTATTTCGGCAGAAAGGGGAAGTGGAGTTCTTAACACTAGGTTCCCCCTGTCTATCCTGCTACATGCTGGATCTATATCCCGCCTTATGTTTTGCATGTTCCATATTTCGTTATCCAATTTCCACCCAATTTTCGAAACAATGCGTCTGAAGTGGCGGAACTCAACGCCGCGACAGAATTCGAATTACCCACAATATCATACAGTTAAAATCGTTTCAAATGAAAGGGCTATAAAACGTTCAAGCTTTTCCGCATTGTATGTGTAATTAATGTATCTCAGTGATTTCTCATGCCACCATAATGTCGTTCCATTCATACTTGTCGACGCACTTGATTTGTTTAGTTTGTTAGAACTACCCATACCCACCTTTGCGTCCATTGCATTTTCTTATTTAACTATTTTAATAGATGCGACGCGACGGTGGGTTTTATTCTTGTTTTGGAAAGAAATATTTGAGGGCAGTCGTGGTGCAGGGACACAAGCGAGTACTTTTATGTAACAGCAATACATTGTGGGTTCGATTTCCACTTGAGGAAATATTTATAATTTTCATTTCTTCAATTTGGTGGCAAGGCAAAGCGCTGCTTTGAGCTTTATAAAAGTACAATAATCCTGATATTAAAAACTGTATCACAATATAAATAATTAAAAACATTTTTTTAACTAAACCCTGATCCAAGTTTATAAGAATTATTCATGGCACTACGTGGTGAACTGCGAAATTCAACGACGCACTCTTTTTTCTTTAAGGGTAGCCAAGTACAGAATATTTCTAACCCGGTCTCCCTCAAAACCGGGTAACGCTGTAGAGGTCAATAGAGCTAACAAGATTTTGTTGTCGATTGTGCATGATTATGCACAATCGACGAAAAACTATTGAAGGGAATTTTTAATAATTTCTTCCTTCGAGTGCGAATTGAACCGACGAATTGAATGAAACTGAATTCCCCAATTTTTGCATACGCATATTAATGAAACATTGCGTGTCGACTGGCGGAACTGAACGCCACGCGCAAACAATATAATAATATGGCTATCGTGAAATATGCATAAATATTTCACTAGCACGTGTAATTCAGAATAATCACGTTGCAGTTGGCAAGGTGCCTCATCTCGTGAATCTTCTTATTGTTATATATTTTTGTACATTTGACTCGAGACAAATAATGGTTGTGGGTAGAAGAAAAGTTTATTGGTGACGACCAAAGTCTGAAAATATTACATGGCCATCAACTTTTGGTAATCGTTCTGTGTGAAATATGAGTGTGTAAGAATGGAAATTGAAATTGAAGGTGATTTTGACACATTTTATTGATATTGTGTAGATCAATTTGCGTTATTATGATAGTAAAAATTGAGGCCGTTTTAGAGAAGCATTTAACTGTTAACGCAGTTGTGGATTTGATTCCCATTCGGAGGAATGAATAATTTTAATCTCTCACTCTAACAGTTCCACTACTGAGACGACGACGAGACGTATCATCTCGGATATTGTATGAAAAGTATGTCTTAAAATTAGGTTACATCTGCCTGTTCTGCTAAAAGCGGGACACAGAATGAAGCTGAAGAAATCATGGTAAAATTATGTTATTATATATTGAATGACTGATTGACATTGACAATAACTGATTACGAGACATGTCTATACATAGACATATCTTATGTAACAGAACTTAACGTCAAAGTTATTTAACTGTATGGCAGGCATGAAATTGCCATTAAAAAAATCTGGCTAAGATATTCCATTTTTGACTTTGTGGCAGAGCTCAACGCCGCTCTTACTCTAAAATATATCTTACTTAAATGCATTTTATACGAATTTGAACTTCTTTTGTGTCCTATGCGCTACATTTGTTTAAAAATTATTTGTTAATTCCTATATTTCATACTATGTATAAAATAAATAAGTGAACCTAGACATGGCGTAAGAGCTCGAGCGGTCGCCGTGTAAATGCTACAACTTATGGGTTCGATTCCCATTCGAGTAAATGAAATAATCAAAATGTTCGTTTCTTCGCTGTGTTTTTTTAAGCAAAGCGCGGCGTTGAGTTCCGCCACTTACGCAATACTATTCACCGAAAAATTGGGAACGGAATGTCTCAACACTAGCTTTCTTTTCCTACTCTGCTGAGTGCGGGATACAGCGTGCAACTCAAAAAAAATGTGTAAGATATTTCGGCTACTAATGAATTCTTATTATGACCTAATTGGCTCAACTGCCGGCGGTTGCCAAGCGACGTTTGATTTTCTGTGACAGCTCAAAGCTGTTTTGTTGGGATTCATTTATCTTCATACGTAAATCTTATTGTTAAATATATTTTTTGTTCTTCTATTCTTAATATTTTAAAGCACTATTAACATAAATAGCTGAAAAAAGGATAAATAGTGCTGAATTATTACTAACTCTGTTGAAGAAAAAAAAACATCTATTTAATATTTTTTTAAAGTGTTATTCCACACTCAGGAATACTTTTTAGAAAACGTATAAAAATTTGAAGGTAGCGGGATTTGAACCTGCGCCTGGAAATCGACCAGGCGTTCTGACTACTAAGCCATATCCAGCCACAAGCCATAGCCCATGGCTTGGCAAAAAGTCTCTTTACTTCTTTTCTCTTATATAAGCAACTATTAGTTTCCGATAACATACTCTAACACAATGTTGTTAATTATATATAATATATACCATTTGAATCATTTATTGCATCTGTTTTTTCTGTGAAGCAAAATCATTAATTATAAAAGAAACTCGAATGATTTTAGTAACGAAAATCATTCACGCAAAACCTTGTAGAGCTAGTTGTCGATGCAGATGTGCTATAACTTATATCATCCCTAGCCTATCAGTATATTAAAAAAAAAGAGCTCGCTAGTGAAAGAATTGAAGCTGCACTCATCTCCTATACAAAACACCTCCCCAACTTTAATAAGCCCACGTCGCGATCACAATTCCTTTGTCTGGACAAAATCTTAGTCCGTCAACAGCAAATACTTCAATATAGTTTTTGTGTCATATAACCGTGTGAATGTCTAGGTGTTTTTTAAACAATTTGCCGGTACATCGTCAAAGGGAATTTGATTTGACTCGAGTCGAAGTATTTTATAGCAGCCGGTACTTTAATGACTTAGTACCTATACATAAACGAATCGATATTTATTATTTTCTTTTCTTGCTGTAAAATAATTGTTATCATTGAACGTTCGTTTGCTTTAATTGTTTTGTCAATTAAATTGTGATAAATTTAAATCGTTATGTTGAATGGAATTTAATTTGGGTTTAGTATGAGATAATGGACAAGACATGTGCTTGACTCTAAATTCTAAAGGTTATGGATTCAATTGCAACTCGAGAAAATTAAGTATTTAATATTTTCATTTAATCATTTAATGTAACGAGACAAAAGTGCGCTGTTGAGTTCCGCCACTCAAATTTTGACACGTTCATATGAAAACGATCAGAATGAAAATAATTTACAAATATGTAAAACTTATGTCCTCAACTAAAATTGTTGTGATTCCATACATTTTTACTTTAAAAATATATGCTTTATTGCATACACAAATTTACAAAGACAGCGATCGCAGTTTACAACGCTCCTGCCTTGTGTAATATAGTCGGATACGAACGATCACATAACATTGAAAGATTCAAGGTGAAGTTTCATAATGAATGAAGTGAAAGCAATATATATATATATATATTTTGGTTGATTATTTTGCAGAGTTTTGTATAAATTTACAAAATTTGTTAAATAAAAATCAGCTTCACGCTGTATCCTGCACACATCATGGTAGGCAGAGGGAACCTTGTGTTAAGTTCCGTTCCCCACTTTCCGCCGAGTTCTGGAGGCATCGCTGGACGGAGCGAGGAAATGAAAATATAAATGTAAGTAAATTTCTCATTTGCTCTAGTGGGGATAAAATCGAGAACCAGTCGATTTTACAGTCACACTTTGTGCCCCTGCGCCACGACTGGACTCCTATAAAATTTGTTAACTGATTTTATATTAACAGCAAATTGCAAATCATGTATGGTATATAAAGTTGTTTGTATTGAACTTGGCTTATTTTCCGTAAATACGAAAAGTTATTTTATTATATATTTTTTATTAGATAATTAATAAAAGAATAGTCAACAACAATCATTTGGTCTTTCCAAAAAGAGAGACTCTAGTGTTAAGAACTTCGTTCAGCACGCACTGCCTAATTTTTGAGATATTTTACACATGCGAATTAAGTAACGGAGTTTAACGCCGCGTTTCATATTATTACGTTCTGGTAAGCAAATGAAAACTCACAACCGTCGTGTTTACAATCAGACGACATGCCGCTGCGGTACAAATGTTGTACAATTTTATATTTTTACATTCATGTAGAATAACACAATCATTTCAATAACATTTTTTTTATATAATTAATAATTTTAAGACTATTGTCTAAAAATAAATAATTAAAGAAAAAAAATAATTAAATTAGCTTCACGCTATATTCCGCACACAGCAGGGTAGGCAGAGAGAACCTAGTGTTAAGACACCCCGTTCCCCACTTTCTGCCGAAT
>DVQM01001588.1:0-11676 GCA_018231645.1 Heliconius ricini | reverse complement strand
GCCGCGCTTTGCCTCGACACCAGAGCGAACAAATGGAAATATAAATTTAAGTAAAAATTTCTTCTCCTCGAGTGGGGATCGAACCCACAACCAGTCGGTTTACAGTCACACCTGTGCCACTGCGCCACGACTGGCCACACCAGTAAACCATAATTAATTATAATAATAATCAAGAACTAAACATAATATAAAATCTGTTTGTCTGTATTTTTTGTTTACATTTAACTCCTTTATCTCTGCCGCTGTAAAGTGACACCTAGTTAATTGTTGCAATTAAAGAATTCAAGTCGTCATTCAAAATTAATTTTCTTGTGACCAAGTGTCGGTGTGAATATGAAACGGTAACAATACTGCTATTATTTTTTATTTCGTATTCTTTTTTTTATGGGACACGCGCGCACATCACGGTAGGCAGGGGGAACCTGGTGTTACGATACTATGTTCCTCATGTTACGCTGAATTACGGAGACATTGCGTGTTGAGTGGCGGAACTCAAAACATTGTTAAAACAAAAATATGCTAAGATGCTTCGTGCAGTGTAATAAACCGAATGATTGAAGATGATGCGATCTCAATCATTACACGATGATTTCATGTACGACTAGTTAAGTAGACTTGTGTATATTAATTAGATTCCTTCCGTTCACCTCTTTACGTCGAAGTCTCAACACGTTGAGTACCGGGACTCAATGCCGCGCTTTGTCCCGTTGTTTGAGCACGGGAACCGAGGGAAGTGGAAATATAGGCGGTGCAGAATAGCACATTGGCTACATTTTATGTACAGATTTTATACATGATGATATAACAATAAGTTTAATTCGCGTTTGGGTCGACGGTGTACTGTCGGCAACACGGTATGCTAAATTGCATCAACGTGTGTTGAGCGGCGGAATTCAACGCCGCGACATAACTAAATTATTTATGCAAATTGAATAATTATAATTTCTGGTATTATTCAGGTTAAATACAAGGAAGATTAATATAATACGGCAGTAGCTAACAAGGGCTGTGGGAAATTTCTGCAGTTATTTAATTTCGAGATAATCGTACACACGCAAACACACAATTATGTGAAATATACCACATGCATTATATATTGTTTGTCATTTGTCGTTTGCACCAACTGTAAAGACTTGTGAAACAACAATTTTTTTTTCAGTTACAACAATAACTGATTCAAAATTAAAGCCGTATAGAAGTATACAAAAATATTTAATACATTAATACACCAGTTAAGCGCGAGTCGGACTCGCAATCCGAGAGTTCCGTATCAATTTTACAATTTATAAAACTGTAAAAGTTGGTTAATTTAAATTTGCACACATGTGTAGTCATTTTGTGTGAATAAACTACCATTATAAATTTGTTGTATTATTTTTACTATTAATTTTCAATAAATTTATAGTAAAAATAATATAAGCTTTTTGGATGTTTTCTTTGTTTGTATTGCAAGTTCTCACTTTTTGCTTAATTTCACAATTGTAGACCCATGGGAAGTATTTCAGATTGATATATCCACAATTTTGATATTAAAGTTCTAGACAGACGGGAGACGGCCAACAAAGTGATTTTATAAGGGTTCCGTTTTTTAAATTTTGATTCACAGAACCTTTTTAAAATTACAATTTTTTCCCATATGGCAACATAGTTATTATAATATTATAGTATTTTTCTTAATTAACTATGACAGGTACTATCACGAGTCCTCTACCCTTACCCTAAGTTTATAGGGTTAAGGTACTGTAGGTATATATTATAAACATCCCAATTAAATCTAATTTTAGTCACCAATTAAACGCAATAAAAACTATAGTAATCATTAAAACTAGTCTATTCTACAATGCTGAGTCATTAGAAGTACTTTTAATACTGTACGTTGTGCCCTCACTCTTTGATTTTAATCTTCTTCATTTTGTAGTCGTTGTGGATTGTGGTATGCAGCGTTCAGAACAATTTGGCATCAATTACTGTTACATACGGACAAATGATTCTACAGTCGTTGTATGTATATTTTAGAAAATGTAGTAACTACCAGCGTATGTATGTATATAGTGTATGGAGCCAGTATATATTTAATATTTTCATTTCATTCATTTCGTCCTGACGCCGAGGCATGGCACGTCGTTGAGTTTTAGAATTCGGCAGAAAATGTGGAATGGAGTGTAATAACACTAGGTTTCCTCTGCCTAGCCCACTGTGTGCGGTATACTCAAAAAAAGTAAATGTATATTGAGTAATTTGGGGCACTAAGTTTCTAGTTACTTCGAATTAATGTTATAGTATTGTTACCTATTAACTTCGCTGTAAGCCACTAACAAAGGTTATAGCTATGTAAACCAGCAAGAATTTTTCAATACAAACCAGTAGTTCCCGAGGTAAGCGAGTTTAACCAAAAAAACTTCAGCTCTTTAATAATATACAAATATAGCGAGTATAAGCCAAACCACCACCAAAAGCGCGGCGTTGAGTTCTGCCACTCAACACACCATGGCTCCAGAATTCGGCAGAAAGGGGGGGAACGGAGTGTCTTAACACTAAGTTTCCTCTGTCTAATCTGCTGTGAGCACAGCGTGAAGCTTATTTAATAAGCCAAACCATTTTACACCAACCTTGGGAACAATTGCCTAAACTCATCTTTAATCCCGTCGACCTAATTTACACTTGTCGCTAACGTACCACTAGCGTAATAACATTATGTACTTCACTTACCTTAGAGTGTTCACGAAATCTAAGACAAGCTGAAGTACCCAGTTTTTATGAACGCGCAACGCGAAGTAAATAGGTTACTTTGGATATCGATCTACGATATAAAGCTTATAAGTTCTATTTTAAAAAGTGCTTAGAGCATTATGCTTATAATGTCGAAAGAATTATAGATAAAGGGCTTATCATAATTTAGAATTTGCTCTACATTTTCATTACTGCCTCTTAATAAAATATATTTAAGTACGGAAAGACTTACAATAGTAAAAATAAATCCCGCATACAGGAAGGTATGCATAGGGAGCGTAGTGTTAAGACACTCCGTCCCTCACTTTCCTCGGAATTCTGAATGCTTTGCGTGTTAATTGGCGAAACTTAACGCTGCGTAATTGCCTCGACATCAAAACAAGAAATGAAAATATAAATTTAAATAAATATTTCATTTCTTCGAGTAGGGATCGAACCCGCAATCAGTCGCCTTTACAGTCAACGTATATTGCTCCATTATCGTTATCTAATGAAACAGTATACTTTCAGTTAACTGTAACTCAAACATAGTTCATGACGATCAGTTCATTCGTTCTACCCATTGAACTGTTTTTACCCAACTGCAACGAAACTCAAAAGGAGGGTTATGAATTTAACATGTGTGTATATTCGTTCTTTAATTCCTCGTTGAAAAACACGTTGGATTTGTTTTGATGGTGCGAGTACTAGTGTATATTAATTAAGTTTAATCAGTGACTGTTTCCACGTATTAAAAAGAATTAAACAATTTAAAAAATACTTACTTTCATCAATATTTAATTCAGCAGCAGCCCGCCTGGCCGCCGTAGTAGAGATGTCGTGCTCCACGTAGTACTCCTCGTACTGCACCTCCACCTCGTGCTCGGTCAACTTATCTGAGTCGTTAGCACGACTGCTGTTGCTCGGCCCTATGCCTACTGACTTCGCTCCTGATATTGGACGTACCTAGAAGGTTTTTGAACTATAAATATGAGGAACTATAGAGGCCATCATAGCGTCTGATTGTGAAAGCGACGGGTTCGATTTCAATTCGTGGTAATAAATTATTTTCATTTCCTTCGAGAAATTGCGAGTCAGGTAACGCGGCGTGAAAATGGAAGTTATGAAATATGAAGTTATAAAATGCTTAGTAAAGAAAACTTTCTGAATTTTATGACAAACTCCGCCCTTGTAAAATAATTAACTTGTGTAGTTATTATTGTAAAATATATAGCTTACAGTGTGGAAAAGGGCAATTAAAAAAAAACCCGATCATATATATCCAAGAAACTTTATTTTGTTTTTTTTTTAGTTTGATTCGTTCCTTCGTGCTTTACTTTGACAGCTTTTTTGTAAGAATTGCTCATACAGTATGGTTAATGAGTTGTGACCCCACTGAAGTTAAGATGCACTTGGGAATGGAATCTACGCAACCATCTGCAGTTAGCTTCAGGACAACCACGACTCGACCATGTTGTAATAGTTTCAAAAGACATTCAACTCACGACAACTTCGGGCACTCTGAATATAACATCAGCGCTGAGCGGTAGGGGCAGGAGGGCGAGCGCGACGGCGCGCAGCACCCACGGTAGCAGCATACCATCGCAGTTCCCACACCCCGAAGCAGCAGCTGGCTGAAACAAATGAAATGTTTTAAAGTATAGTTTAAAATGGATTTTATATTAATAACATTGTACAACACATTGAGTAACCATAATATATGGCTGTTTTCTTAATATTTATTATTGGTAACAACGTTTTGTTAATAGTTTCACCTCGTATCCCGCATATAGCAAGGTAGCTTAAAGTCAAGACACTCCGTCCCGCTTTCGATTTTCCGCTTAATTTTCAAGTTTATTATACGTTGTATGATTAGTGGCGAAACTTAACGCCGCATTTGATTATGAACAGACCGTGGATAAACATAATTTATGATGGATAATATGTTTGTATCGAATAAAAGCCTTTAACTTGGTCTTATAATAGAATTTACGTTCGTAAGTTTTTTTACTACATCCAATTATTCTTTATAATGTTTCTCACCACGAGCCCTTGAACAGAGCAACACATGTAACGAATCAATTGTATAATAGGTTATTTTTATAACCTAACTATATCAGTTTTCTATATTTTATAACCGCAAGGTTCCCAATGCCGCTCGTTCTATCGTAAACAGTGACAGCCAGCCGCCTGTTCTTACTTTACAAATACACTTAGGTATCTCATTCCAGAAAACCTTGAAATCAGATACTGCAATGCACTGCTAATACTAATTGATACGAGTAGTACCTCTTAGAGATATTTTTTTAGCTTCACACTGTATCCCGCATATAGCAAGAACACAGGGAAGCATGTGTTAAAACACTCCGTTCTCATTATAAAACTTCAGTTTTTCACCTATTTCAGGCCGAATTCTGGAGGCATTGCGTATTAAGTGGCAGAACTCAACGCTGCGCTTTGTCTCGTTACTGGAGCTACAGAAGACGAAAATACTTAATATTATATTTTCTCGAGATGCAATCGAAGCCACAACCTTTCACGTTTACACGCTTGTGAACGTGTGCCATGACAAACTTCTAGATGAAAATCTGTTTAAGAAAATCTGGGATAGGATCTCTTCCTCCAAAGCTAATACATTTGCACAACGCTCCGTCCTTTCTGCCTCCCTAGTTCATAAATAAATATATATATATTTTAGCTCCTGTTCATTAGAAATTTACTAAAATCCAATCCATAACTATCAAGGAAGCCCCCATAAGTTCCTAACAGAACCTAGAATTGATAGCACATTACTGACACCATGATTTCGAATGCTTATCATATAGTGCAATATGAAGTACCGACATTCCTCAGTTAGGTTCGCCAGTCTATAAGGCAGTTTATTGTTTACGTTAAGCTGTTTACACATGTGCGATGTAAAATAATTTATTTAAATCAGTATAAGAAAGAGAATCTTGATAACTTTTCATAATTTGTTAACTAACATAATAGATAAATATGTTGTCTACGCTAAATTCTTTGTGACTTGCTAAAAAAATTACAACTTTATATATTGAGGACGTCAGGGGGACAAGCGTGCAACTGTAATCTCAACTGTTGTGGGTTAGATTCCTACTTAGGGAAATTAAATGTTTACTTTACTTTTATTTCCTAACTCTGTTAACTAGGCACAGTGCGAGATGGAGTCCATCAATCAAGACGCAATAGTCGACAATAGTTCAATCAAGAATTTGGCCGAAATTGAGAAACAGATTGCCTTGACACTAGGTTCCCTGGCCTACTCTGTTATGCGCGGAAAAAGGCATAAAGCTGCAAAAAAGTATTAATAGTTTTTTACTGCGGCTTCGCTCTTTTGGTCAAAAGGAGATAATTAAGAGTTCTGATTAACATAATACGTTACATTTTAAATTCCCAATTTAACTCTAACCGCAGGTGTACTGTGTTACATCGCAACGATCAATGTGTAATGTAATATCTACAACTGTCTTCTTCGATACATAGAGTAACTCTAAAAACTTTTTTTTAATTCCTTAATATTATTAATTATAGATGTAAAGTCCATAAAGACATTACTTTTTAGTCTACTCAATCTCATATAAACAAAAAGGAAAAACAGAGAAAATAGAGATTATTATATAATTCTGTAAGTAAAAATAACTTAACCGAGAGTACAGTGTATACGAGGTGTAAGCAACGCGGCGATGAGTAAGCGACGCACGCGCTGCATTAGCACGCTGCAGATGCGCTGCCCAGTTGGAGACGCGACTGTGTGTGGTTTATACTTATAATAGTCACATCTACCTTCATTGGCTGATGTGATATCTATCTTTATTTACTAAAGTAGAAAGTTGAAATTCGGCATGTTGGTAGATGAGGGGGTGTCAAAATTCCCACAGGATCAAGAGAATTTTTCATTTTACGTCTTAAAGTCCACGCAAACCAAGATGCGGGCGATGTATAATTTTTAATTATAATTATTATTTCTAAAAGTATTCCATATTTATTAAAGCTTATTAGAAAACGTAGGTATAAAGATTAAGGCCAGGCGTGGGGTACAAGTATGTGTAACTCTAAATTTAATATTTTTATTTCTTCGTTACTAGAGAGTAAAGAGGCGTTGAGTTCCGTCACTCAATACGAAATGCCTCCAGAATTGCCGGATGCGGATCATTAGGTTCCTAGATTCCCTCTCCTTACGCTGCTATGTGTGAGAAATAGCGTGAATCTAAAAATTCCCTAAAATCTTTCTAAAAGACGGTGATATTAAGATTCAACGTAGCCGAATTGACAGGGACGGTAGCAATATAAATACAGACGATGCAACAGGCGTATAAGAATATCGACGTACCTTGATGACAACATTTAGCTTAGAAATCAGAGAAGTTGAACGGTTTCCAAAAGTCGCGGGTTCAATTTTTTACAAGAAATTTGAATTAAGAAACTTAAACTTGTTAGTAAACAACTTACTAATAAGTACTAATACATACAACAACTTTCTCATATGACTCATACACAACACTTTCATAAATATATATGAAATGCTGAATAGCTTCACGTCCCGTAATTATAATTGAAGTCACGGGTCCTTCCACAACAGTGTCAGTGGTTAATCGACTAGCGATAGGGCGATAGTCACCATTCGTACCGTTACAAAGGATGATTGTAGCTTATGGGAAAATTGTATTTCTTGAATTGGATTTCACATAAAAAGAATAGATAATAATGTACGCTAATATGGAGTGTCAACTAACTATGATAAATAAAAAAAAGTATCGAACTTTTCGAAGTTTTTATGGAATTTACTTTTTATTAAATATATATTTTTTTAGGCGCTTGTCTGTTCAAAAATTGCTCGTTATTTGATGTTTACATGTATTACAGACTAATTTAATCTAATGCTATAACTACAAAACTTAAACTTAGGTTCACGCTGTATCCGGGGTAGTCAGAGAGAACGGAGTGCCGACCGCTACGGTCTCTACATACCTCTTTCGCCTCGTCCACTATCATTAACCCTTCATAAATGCCCTCCGGTGGTTTCTCATGCTTTTTACGTGTATATTCAATACTCTCTTCGAAGGTCAACCGAGGTCTCCCTCGACTATGATAACTAAAATAATGAAGATAATATAATTATAAAGAGAAATACCCCAGAGAGGGATTTCCCACTATCACAATTTTGCGCACGCTCCAACTTATATTATACTCAGTTATTTTATTGAGTTTTTTACATTATAAAATACATAAACATGAAAAACGCAAATCTATCATTCAAAATGTTATACCTAACGATTTCTTTGAACATACTTTATTTATGATTTATCCAATATTTTTATATCAATAACAATTGCTCAGAAATCATATTCTTTATGCCTTCGTCTATTTCCGTTCGAGTATTTTACAATAATGGGTTACGAGGTGTTAACGGCTTCAAGTATTTCTACACAGTTTTTCATATTTTTTGTGACTCACTCTACCATTCTATAAAATGTATGTTAAGTGCTTTATGTGAACACTTTTTAGAGTACATTTTATTTATGAGCTTTTGTCGAGCTATTTAAAATTTAGATGGAACGACCAAAATTCTCAGTATATTTTAATATATAAAACAATCGCAATATCTGGTAATTTGAGGAGAGTGTGAGAATTGGAGTGTCTTAACACTAAGTTCACCCTACCTACCCTGCTACGTGTGGGAGAAAGCGTGCAAATTAATCAAACTACAGCCATTTCACTTCTTTAACAAATAAATAATATCAGATAGCTTTAAAAGCCGACGCCAGTATCGGTCGCATCACTCATATCGCGAGCTTCCGCCGCCGAGCTATTCATATTGTAATGCTTTACATATACCTACATTGAACAAGTCCCGGTTATATCACGTTATTTATAGCTGCACAATCGGACGGTTCAGATCATCTGGCAAAATGGTGGGCTGTGTAGCCTGAATAGCGGTTGTATACAAATTTGATTCCCTTTCCTCGCTATAAGCGTTACCTACCCTACTATTTGAGGAGAGTAGGCAGAGGGAACTTAATGTTAAGGCACTCTATTCTTCACGTTCCGTTGAATTTTTAGACACTACGTGTTTAATGGTGTAGCTCAAGTGGTCTTTGTCTAGTTACAAGAGTAAAGAAATAAAAATATTAAAAACGATAATTAATTTGCCCGTATGGGAATCGAACCCATAACCGTCAAGTTTTCAATTATAACAAGGTCTCATATGGCCTTATTGTTCTTATGGGGTTATTTTATTTTATCATCAAAAGCAATGGTATAAATTTAAAAAAAGATTGTGTTATTTAATAACGAAAAATGTTTCTGTTTCTTGAAATAATCCATTTCTTACGATCGCATAACAGAGTGACCTTACATTTGTCTCAACGTTAACTAAGTACGTACTTGAATCGTTGCCAGAAATAAGTTAGTTGCAATCCATGCCAAATAAGAAGTTTAAGTCATCTTAATGTTTCGATAATATATTACAATGAAACCAACTGCTCATTTGAGACCAGTCGTGTCGCAGAGGCCAGCATTTGCCAGTAAATGGCGAACGCCGGAGTGCCACTAGTTAACACTAGGTTCCAAGGTAGGGAACTGCTATTCTAATATTTGCGGGACACAGCGTGAAAATAAAAAACTGATTCTGAAGTGAGGTAACATTAAATTGACGTAAAGTCCATACAAAAAGCACTAAAACATTTATTTTGATAAAAAAGTTCATAAAATGCAACAAAGTTTCTTAATTTCAATATTCTTCTAAAGTCTGTAGTAAAATATATACATAGCCCTGATAAGCCGCAGGTGTTTACTCACCGATAACAGCGTTTAGAACTTGGTTTATATCTTATACTTGCAAAGCACATGTGACGCAAGAAATATCCTAGAGTTAAGACACCTCTGTTTCCATTACAACACTACCGTTACCTACTTTCCTTCGAGTTCTGGAAAGATTGAGTGTTGAGTGGCGGAACTCTACGCCGCGCTTTGATTCGTTACTAGAGCGAAGAAATAAAATATTTAACATTTGTATCTCGCATATAGCAGACTAGATAGAGATCCGTAAAACTTAAGTCACTCCGGAAACGGCGGTCAACGCCACCCTTTTTCTTATTACCAGATAGTGGAGACGAAAATAATCTATTGCCCCGAGTAGGATTAGAATCTACAATCGTCGCGTTTACAATCAAACTATTGGTCCGCTGCGCTACGCTTCGGAGTTCGAATGCTTTAAAATTAAGAACTATGCAAACAAAGTCTTTTATACCGTAATTTTAATTTTTTTGTAATGTGATATTTATTATGATTAAGTGAGTTATTTTTATTTAAGAATAAAAGAGAGTTCAAATTGTTAATTTTTACGTTTCTTACTTATTAATTAATTATGGTAATTTTTCAAAATAGTTCCACTTTCTAAATTAATTTAGAATACATAGACTTTGGCTAACATATTTTTTAGACATTTCGCTACCTACTCCGTCAAATTCTGGTCCTGTTAAGTGGCGGAACTCAATGCCGCGATTTTGTCTCGACACCCGAGCGAAAAAACGAAAATCTCCCTCTAATGGGGATCGAACCCACAACCAGTCGTATTTACAAAAACACTATATGCGCCACGACAGGCTTCGAGAATCTTTGCAAATATAATTGTAAACTTAACTGTAGATAGAAAAATATCAGATTCTGAACTAAATTCAGGTATGTCATATCAATGTACCGAATCGGTATATCGGTAGCTGAACAATTAACAATATCACGGTTGAATGGCCGGGACTAGGTGTGTTACTGCAGGGTCACTAAAGGGTCAACAGCGCGACGTTCCAACTCTCTACAAAAGTCAAAACTAATTTAAAATAAGTAAAAAACTTTATGCTTATATGCACATACTAATCAATAACAAAAAGATTTAAATAAAAAAACTATTAATATATAATAATTATCCACACTTGTCACAAAGCGCGGTGTTGAGTTCCGCCCCTCAACACGCAACATCCGGAAATTGGGCTTAAAGTAGAGGTCAGTGTCCTAACACTAGATTCCCTCTGCCTACAATAATGAAAAATAAAGTTACAATAAGCAAGAAATTCTAAATTTAATATGTTAACAAGCATATTAATAGTAATAATAACAAAAACACGATTTCATAAATTTATAACACACTTCTTGTAATAATATTCTATTTTTATAATTTTCAAAGTACAATTCCACTTTATACGTTTTGTAAATGAGAATAATAATATAGTACTTTGTTCTCCTACAGCAGGTAGATTTTTCACATCGCGCTTCTTAACTTTGTAAGTAATCACAAAATACTAACATTAAGTAAAAGTTCTTTCAATTTCTTTTTTCGCATAGCAGAGCAGATCTGTCTTGGAGTGTTCTAGTGTTAAGACACTGCGTTCCCTACGCACCGTCCAATTTTTGAGACAACGTACGTGGCGGTACTGAACAATGCGCTTTGTCTTCCGAAGCGGCGCCATGAAAATAATTTTAAATATAATCTGCCCCTTAAATAAATATTGAGGCCACAGCTATTTATTAAACACAGTAAACATTTTCTATATGTTTTATACTGATCTTATTTCTTTATAACATTTACAGTTCTTCACACATACAAATATAATACCATATAAACTATTATCATTTAAAGTTGTTATTTCAAGAGCATTCATTTTATAAATACTAAGTAAATAAATAAAAAAGGCATATGATAACGTATAATCGTACGTCGACCTTCACAAAAGAAGTCACTGACCCCGAACACCCCTTCGCGAAAACCGGGGCGGGGCAGGTGGGACCCCTTTACGGGAACTGGGTCGGACAACTGTCTAAGCTGTTACACTGATACTTTAAATAAATTTATATTATAACTTTACGAACACTAAAGTAAGAAACTATATTAATTTAAATAAAAATGTGACTGTAAAACCGACTGGTTGTGGGTTCGATCCCCACTCGAGGAGATGA